>PVIH01004442.1:0-140379 GCA_004025045.1 Sigmodon hispidus
GCCCAAAACATTCAATGGAAAAAAGATAGTATATTTAACAAATGGTGTTGGCATAACTGGAAGGAAGTGTGTAGAAAAATGCAAATAGATCCAAGCCTGTCACCCTGCACAAAACTCAAATCCAAGTGGATCAAAGACCTCAACTTAACCCCAACCACTTTGAACTTGATAGAAAAGAAAGTGGGAAATACACTTCTACGAATTGGCACAGGTGACCACTTCCTAAATATAAAACCAGTGGCACAGACACTAAGACCAACAATCAATAAGTGGGATCCCCTGAAGCTAAGAAGCTTCTGTAAAGCCAAGGACACTGTCAATAGGACAAAGGATAGCCTACAGAAGGGGAAAAGATTTTCACCAACCCTAAAAGTGATAGAGGACTGATCTCTAAGAAATATAAATAACTCAAGAATCTAGAGCTCAAAACCTTGAATAGCCCAATCAAAAAATGGGGTTCAGATCTAAAAAGGGAATTCTCAGCAGAAGAATTACAAATGGTTCAAAGGCACCTGAAAAAGTGCTCATCATCTTTAGCCATCAGAGAAATGCAAATCAAAACAACTTTGAGATACTACCTGACACCTGTTAGATTGGCTAAGATAAAAGACACAGAGGACAGCCTATGCTGGAGAGAATGCGGAGCAAGGGGAACACTCCTCCATTGTTGGTCAGAATGTAAGCTTGTTCAGCCACTTTGGAATGCAGTATGGAGGTTTCTCAGAAAATTGAGAATCAATCTCCCCAAGGACCCAGCAATACCACTTCTGGGTGTATACCCTAAAGATGCACAGTCACACTCCAAAGGTATTAGCTCAACTATGTTCAAAGCAGCGTTATTTGTAATAGCAAGAACCTGGAAACAGCCTAGATGCCCCTCAACTGAATGAATTAACAAACTGTGGTACATCTACACAATGGAGTACTACTCAGCAGTAAGAAAAAATGATATCCTAAAATTTGCAGGCAAATGGATGGATTTGGAGACTATCCTCCTGAGCGAGTTATCACAAACTCAGAAAGATAAGCAGGGGATGTACTCACTCATTAGTGGACTCTAAACAAACAAACAAACAGCCAAGAAAAAAGCAAAGCATGCCCAAGCTGCAAACCACAACCACTGAACAGCTTGTGATCAGAAACACCCTGGACTGACTCCTTGGATCCCACTCCCCCTAGAGGAAACCCGACTCACTCTCGAGTTAGGGGGGAGAAAACTTCATCTGCCAGGAGTGGAGACTGAACTAAGCAATATTGGGTCAGTGGGACCATGGGACTGCCTGCTGCCTGCCCAGGGATGGGATGGGGATTTGTGGAGAAGAAAGAATGACCTGATGGGGTGGGAGGGGGAAAGGACCTCGAATTAGGATATACAAGGTTAAAAAGTGTGACTTCTTTGTTAATAATAATAATAATAAAGGGAAAAAAAAGAAAAAAGAAATAACCGCTTTGGAACATTCATGGAAAGAAACTAAATCCTCCAAATGTAAATGATAGTCAAAAGGTATAGGCAGTTTGTGGAGTCTCTTGCAGTCAGACCAGAGTCTATTCCTGGTGCATGAACTGGCTTCTCGGAGCCCATTCCCTAGAGAGGAACACCTAACTCAGACATGATACTGGGAGAAGGGACTCGGACCTACCTTAACTGGATATACCAGACCAAAATGACTCACCTTGGGATTCCTTGCCCTCTTCGGGAAATGGATGAGGACTGGGGTGGAGGAGGCTAAGGGAGGACAGGGAAAATGGTGAGGAGGAAGGATGAGCAGTAGAGGGTATGAGAAAAACATTTTAAATTAAAAAATTAGAAATACAGAAAAAGAAAAGGAAGAAACTAGAAATCAACTCAAGTGAGTAACTTTGTAAAACAGTACAATTGACATGAAAACAGGGTACTACTATGGGTGGATTAGAAGAAGTTATGAAGCAATGGAAAAAAAGAGCAAGTAAGGAGATTCAATGACAACAGCATGTTTTACAAATCACATATAAACATAAGTTCATATGTTATTTGATATAATTTTTCCAAATCGAAATGAAAATTTCCATATTGCTATATGAAAAAGAAAAACCAAATGCAAGCATTTAAATCTCAAAAAGAAAGCATTCAGAAATGACATTTTATAAAATTCCAAACAATTGCAGTATTCTGTGTTAATAGGTCATTTTTATTATATTAGTAGAAAGTTGAAAATGTGATACATCTGCAACAAAACACTAATGACCCCACATATCTTACGAGTTAGATAGAGAGACAGATAAGCATCACCACTGGCATGCTGATACATGCCTTTTGTTTAGTAAATGAAGAGTGATTTAGAAAAATAGAATTCAATAAAATATAGATAAATCTCTGTGTATAGCAATTACAGGTGATAAAACATTAATTGCACCATCTGCATTTCCTATTTGCAAAGCACCATACTAATCATCATATGTTAGCTGTAGACTTCAAGTGCCAAGGCATTTGGCATGTAGACATATAGATGAAAGTAAAACAGAGACATTTACTGTAAATGTGATTGTCTGAGCACTAATAAGATAGCCTATGCCAATAAAATTTCCTATTCTACCTACAATTCCAGGAAGACTCGACTTCATTTTATTCTGGTCATCTTCCTACCTGTGATGTCAGGTATTACTTAATCTCTCTGTGTAGCTATGTTACCTTTCAGTGTTTCAAAGTTATGTTTCTAACAAGAAGTATTATTTCTACAATAGACAAAATTGTAGATTGCTATGAATGTATATTGATTTCCTGTGGCATTAACCTTATACTCAAATGAAAACCTTCAATATTGCTTTTAATATATGAATGTATTTTCTCATATAAAGTATAAAATCATTTAATTGGGTAACATTTTTGTTTAGCCCATCATTCTTAGTGATAATTATTCTAAAATATGCATTACAAAGTTTGTGCTATAATCAAAATTAAGAAACACTAGACCAATTGAAGAAACTAAAGCTCCATGAACTTGAAGAATACATTCTGAAATATCTACCATGCTTCCATTGCAAGTTAACTGAGGGCTGTAGGCTGATGTGTTCAGTATGCTTACTTACTATTTTTGCCTTTTAATTATAAGAAATAAAATTTTCAATTTATAGTTATTTTTATTCCACCTCCTCCCTGAATTTCTAATGTAATCTTGGAAAAAAAGGACATATAACAAATGTTTGTTGGACTTACTTCAAAATACAGTTTAAAAAAAAAACTGGAGTACTAGTGATTGGATAATGCTGTAAGGAAAAAGTAAGATGCATTCCAATAACCACATGTCTATTTTAAATAATCATTGGCAATCAGAAGTAAGGGATCAGGCATTATTTATTATAATCATCCATCATATATCTAAATCCCCTCTACTGAGTCCCTTACCAATTAAGTCTCTGTGGTGAGAAACTCCAGCCTCTGAACCATCTTTCTATTTTAGAAACATTTAGGGATGAGGACCTGAAAAGAAGACAGAAAGGAAAATTCTGGGTCTTTGAGGGCATCTCCACAGCAAAAGAATTCATTAATTAGCACTAATTCAAATTAGGAGCTAGTATCCATGGATACATATTTTGTGATTTATTTCAGTTTCCCCCCTCACAAAAGAGAAACAATTTACTACATTATAGATTAATTCAACATTATTTCTAGGTATATCAAAAGAACACACACAAAAAGACATACAGAAGCAGATTGTCATATCGTTAACCAAGGAAAAAAATGATTTCTAGATTTAAAATAATTAAGAGTTGTTTCATGTAGAAAATGAATTTATGTTTCCATGGGAAGCCAAACTTCCATTTCTTAACAATTAAGTTTTTGTTCCATAATTAAATCTCTATTCATAAACAGGAGTTTTAACTTTCTAAATTAAACACAACCAAATAAAAGAACATTTTCAAGGTAAAAAAACAATCACCTTATTAGATTACTAGCACATATAAAAAAAAAAGCCTAGGAAATCAGATCTCTGGTTTTTGTTTCTTTTCTCCCATTGTACTGACTTACTTGAAGGGACTGGTTGGAAACACCAGGAAAAGGTAAGTCAAAAAAGCCCAATATGTTGAAATTGTCCTAGCCACTGCCTTGCCAATGAGGACCTGGTGTCAGGAGAGATAGCAGTGTCATACTGTGTACACTGCTGTTTTGATTCCAGCGTCCTACAGCTGTAGCAGAGGCTTCAGATGATGTATCAGTGCAGAATACAAAGACAGATTTCATAAGCTTAAGATTTAAATTGAAGTGAAAGCCTCAACCCAATCATTCAAAAAACTTTATGTTCTGTTCACCCCCAACAAATCAGCACATCAAGCCAACTATGGAGTCTACAAGGCCAACACTATTGTTACATATAGATAAATCTTAACTTTCCAGTATTCACAAAGCAAAAAAAGACTCCAACTCCTCTGTGGCTCCCTCAATACTGACCACCTGAACCCTGCTGTAAGTACCCTAGACCCATGTCTGCTCTTTCTTATATACAGCAAACAATATTCGCTACAGAGTAAATTAGACAGAGCCAGGAAACGATTAAGGTTAGAGAAGCCACAGCTAAGCATTAGGCTAGACAGTTTTTATATATCTACTTTTTAAAGGCCTTTCTCACTGTCATGGTTTCAAAGCCAGGCTTCTTGTTTCATTGATACCAGCTTTTATACACTTGACTGAAGGCCTCACAGTACCAATCATGGATTTGCCTTAGCAGAGTAGAAATGTGAAGTTTCCTATACTATGGTTAAATTCTGACAACCAATGATAACAATATGGCTTCCCTATACTTGTGATAAACAAACTGGTGTTTCAGTATCTCTGCTAAAGAATACTCTTAATGGAGACATGGAGACACTGGCTTTTAGAGAAGAGGTTATCATACCTTGTACTTCAAGAATGTTAATCATGAATTCTCATTCTACCCCCTCTATTAGTTTTCTTCCAGTTGAACATTCCAATCTCTTTCATGTCATTAATTAGATGAATTAAATGAATTAGATTAATTAAAAAGAAATATTAATGACCAGGTTATAAATACATGCATGACCAATCTAGGTTTTACAGTGGATTATTGTAACAGGAAAACTAAGCAGGAAAATACAGATCTATTATAAATCTCCTTTACCTCACCAGAATAAAAATACACTCTTTATGGACAATGAAGTCCCAATGAGGTTAATTTTTAATATATTTTTTTCATTGAGTTTTAGCAGGTAAAAGTCAGTACTACATGACTTAAAAGTGTTGGTAGATTTCATCTGCAAGTATTTCTAAGGTATCTGCAATAGCTGTTTTTAAATGTCTTCAGGAGTATGAACTCGCTGTGAGGCATGTAAACAGACAAGTCCCTGGAGCCACTTATTTGGACCTAGTGTACATTTTCACCAAGGTCTGATCCCTTTAGGCTGCTCCTGCGGGACCAGGGGCACCAGAGACACCACAAGTCTCTGCTAATAGGCAATTTTCAAGATTCCACTGGCTACAAATTTCTCAGTGTTGTAGAGTCAGCCAAAATTCCTCCTAGTTAATCATCTCCTTCTTCTCCCTCTCTCTGTGGCTGCCAGACCCACATTGTGGTCTGGAGGATCCCCACTATCTTGCATGTGTCTTCCACTGTCTCGTTGTAGGGTGAAGAATTTTCCAATAAATCTTATGGTGTGCATTCAATGCTATCTGCTCTTTGGAAGACTCAAATGGACACTTGTAAATGTTAGCAGTATTTTATTAATTTAAATTGTTGGAATGTTAATCTTTGTACTTGTTGCACTTGAATTTTTACAATTTTTTTAACTTCTAACTGGGTCGTATTTTTTATTATTTATTTATATATTTACTATTTGTTGATTTTACATCATGCAGCCTATCAAACTCAGTTATCAAACCCCTCAGATTCATACCCACTCTTATGATCTCTCCATTTACAAAAAAAATTGCCCATTCATGCTGCTCATTTACTTACTGGAGCATAATTAAACTCCCTGTGACCAGATCCTTAAAGAAAACAAGTCTATCCAAACCCACACCCCTGCCAGAGGCCATCAATGCAGGAGTAAGGCACTGTGCCATTTAACTATGTTCTAGCCTTGAGCTCTTGTATACAATGACATCTCCCTTTTTTTTTTCTAAGCCCACTAATGAGTGAGTACATCCCCTGCTTCTCTTTCTGGGATTGTGAAAATTGTCTTTGGGCTGGAAGGGTGGTTCCAAAGTCAAAAGCATGCGTTGTTCTTAGAGAGAAGATAAGTTTATTTTCCAGGACCCACATCATAAATGAGGGCTTTCACAATTGCCTGTAACTACACCTTCAGGGAACCTGACACACTCTTCTAGCCTGTGTGGACATGTGCATTCATATGTGCATACTCATACAGGGATGCATATGTATATACATAATGAAAAAGAAAATGAACCTTTAATAAAGAAAGTTTTCATTATCTAAGTATCTTTTTAGATATCAGCCGTTGAAGTGAGACAAGGAATGAGAAGTTCTCTATGATAGGATTATTCATTCTATTGTGAATTAATACTTTGTTTTCACATACTGTTAGCACTTTGTTCTTAGGCTTGTGGTCTTTGATTACTGTTCCATTGCTATGAAGAGACACCATAATCAAGGAAACTTATAAAAGAAAGCATATATTTGGAGCTTGGGTTACAGTTTTTCAGCTTTAGTCCATGATCATCATGGCAGAAAACGTAGAGCAGAGAGACAGGCATAGCGTTGAAGCAGTACAGCTGAGGATATACATCTGATCTATGAGCACATGAAAAAGAAAGAGACTGAGCCAAATATGGGCTTATGAGACCTCCAGTGACACACTTCATTCAACAAGCCCACACCTAATTCTTCCTGAACAGTCTACCAACTGGGAACCAAACATCCGAATATATGAGCCTATGGGAACCATTCTCATTCAAACTGCTACATGGTTCATTAAGGACTTTCTCTGAATGATTACATAAAAGCTAACATGGACATGTTGTAGTGATGTGTTCTTGCTATTATAGCTAAATGAATAAAAGTTCAACCTCCAAAAAATCTTGAGAATATGCCTTTAATTATATGCTTGCCCAGTCTTCCTTGAAAAGTAGCTTAAACATGATTTTGTATTGTCAGAGACTAACAGTGCGTATGAGTTTAACATGATTCTTACACATAGAAATACCAAAAATAAAATCCTTAAAACTTACCTTTATAAATTTATCTCTTAAATATCTTTAATAATATTTACATATTAGTTAAGACTCTATAACCAGAACTATACTAGTACTCAATTATGTCTGGCCTCTTAGCTTCACATAATATTTTTGAGATTTATTCAAATCATAACAGCTCAGCTCAACTGCCTAGTAGAATTTTATTCTGTGATTAAATATCAAATTACCTGTTTACCTTTTGGAATTCTGCCTATTCTGCTTTTGGCTATTAGCAATAAGGCCACTGTGGATGTGGGTGTACAAATCCTTGTAAGTATGCTTCCATTTATCTTGAATGAATTCCCAGAAGTGTAATTGCTGGGGCATAGACTAAGAGGCAGCCTTGTTTTATTAGGGGGGTCAAATGTGCCAAGTTATTTACTTTGGTAGATTTCTAAAACCACTCTACATTTGTTTCCCTGGAAGTCAGAAGATTTTCTCTAAGTGTATTTCCAGAAAATTTACTGTGAATCATAGGCCCTCATGGGTCTAATTTATAAGTATATTTACTGTGCTTTCATACTTTAATTTTTTGCTAGATATGAAATTCTGAATCCAAAGTTCTTTTCTTCAACATATTTACATTATCATACTAAAGTGCCTTCTATCGCTGTTGAGAAGTCAAGTGATATTAAATTATTTTTTATATATTGTCTACACTTTTCTTCAGGTAACTTGCAGTTGTGTTTTTAAAACTCTTAGTATTTTGGTAGAGTGCTTGGCTGTGACTTTTTTCTCATATCTCCTATTAGGCTCAGCAAAATCTTTAAACCTAGGACCCATACACTCAGAATTTCTTCAATATATTCATCTCTTAATTTCTGCAGGATGCTCCTTAGAGAGATCCTCAATTATGCTCAATCTTCTAATAGCTATTGAATTCTTAATTTTTTGACCATTCTATGTGTCGTCTCCCATGCTTCCTAATGGCCCATTCTTACAGTTGTTATTTCTGCTTTACCTTAGCAAACACCAAGATCTCCCAAGAGACTACTGTTTCTCAGATAAATTTGTAATAAGGTATAAAAAGGGAAATATTTTCTACCTCCCAAAGTATAGAAAGTGTACATGATATAACACATACGTAATAATCTTAAGAGAATATAGTGAATAGAGTCAATACCTTGGAAAATATCAAACTAGCATTAATGATCAGAGACATTTAAAGTTTGTTTGGTTATTCAGTGTTTGGCTGCCTGGTTGGTTAGTTAGTCAGTCATTCAGTTGGACAGTTTCATTCGATATGTGCCAACTTCCTTGTGCATATTAGAAACTTTAATAAATAATAAATAACCAAGGTATGAGTCAAAAGCCAGTCTTCCATAATATGCAATGATAAGCAGATGATGAATAAGGCACATACTTCAGAAATCATGCCTTGTTATGAACTTGACCACTACTCAGTCATTACCAAACCAATCAACTTTAGATGATAGACCCCTATATGACACTTCTTTCCTAAGAATTCTTTTTTCTTCTTTGTAACTCCTGTCACTTGAAGGTAGGAAAGGAAGGGCAAATGACAATGAAGCATCTGGATCCAGCCAATGAACTTGTCCTTTCTTCTTTGCTATTTATCTCTGTCAAGGTCTCTAACTTCTCCCTGATGCCACTATTATGGTCCCTGTGACAATGAGTTTGTTCTGCTAATTTCCTGCAGACATCACTGTGCCCTGCAAAGACAAACCCAAAGCTTTCTTGGGAGAACTGCTCCTCAGGTACTTATTTTATTCATAGTTAATATATAAAAAGGAAACCTCAGCAAGCTCTTTCTACCTGGTCCAGAACGGCTGACAACCTTCAGTGACACAAAGCCACAGACAGATGTCCCTGCTGCTCCTGTGCTGCCACTGATCTTTTTGATAAGATGTCATTTCTAAAGCCACATCTCCCTTGTGCTCTCCGATATATCACATTAATTCATGACATACATACTTTGTCACAGTGTTGACAAAGAGAGTCTTGCAAGTGAGAATCCAAAGTATTCTGCAAAGTCCACATTCTTCTGGCCAATTGAGGACTAGGGTATTTAAGCTCCCAGGGCTTCAGTTCATTTATCAATAAAGTGAAGATGGTCTTTTAATTTGAGCAGTATACAAATTAATCCCTCTTTCTTAAAAAAAACTAAACATGAAACTATCATGCTCCTGCTATGGTACTTCTGTATTGATGCCTCAGAGACCTACCTACCAAATAAAAGAGATGCTTTTTTATTGCAGCATGATTCACAATAGACAATGTAGAATCGGCCTAGATGTCCATCAATAGAAGGATGAATTTTAAATATATGGTATATATATATATATAAAGTATCATTATTCAGACACAAAGAAGGTTGTGTCATATTCAGGAAAATGAACCAGACTTTAATCATGTTAGCAGAAATAAGCCAAACTCCTGAATAACAAATACCACATTTTTCTCTTATATGTGAAATATAGATTTAAATTATGTATCTATGGTGTGAATGTGCCATACATGGCATAAAATTAGAAATGGGGCCATTTGTAATATGAACAATACTAATCAGATGTAGGCCTGGGAAAGAGAATAATGGGAATAAACAAAGACAAATATCACGTTTTTCTCACATGCAGAATATATCTAAATATCCATATTTGAACATACACAATATTTATGACATGCAGAAAGCATACTATTTGAGGTTAGATGAGATTGTCAGGAAGAGGAGGAAAGAGTCTAATTTGGGAATATGAGCAGAGTACAATGCTAGACATGTATAAAGATAATTTATAATAAAATTAAGCCAACTATTTTGTATGTTAATCTTAAAGATTAATAACAAAAAATTATTTTATGTAAATTTTGTATTGGTAACTTGTTTTAAATTCCTCTATGTCTATGTCCCTAAATGCTGCCTGTCCTAGTTAGCATTGTTTGACAAATTGACACAGCCTAGAACCATCTCTGAGGAAGGACTTTTGTGTGCCTATGGGAATTGTCTTCTCTATTTCACTGAATCCGGAGGATCCATTAACTGATGTAGGCAGCACCATTCCCTGGATTCTGTATGAAAACTACCTAAGTCTGAGCTGCAAGTGAACCAGATTGCAAGCCTGCAGACAGCATTGCTCTGTGATTTCTGCTTCAAGGTCCTGCTTGACTTCCTGTCCGGGCTTCCTTCACGGATGGACTGTGATGTGAATGTACAAAGCCAAAGCAGATCTCTTTCACTCTAGGTGCTTCTATCCAGAGTGTTTTATCAGAGAGACAGAATGAAGCAGAGCGCTGTCCTCTTGCCCTAACCTTAGCCTTTACTTTTCACAAACCTCACAAACTTTTTCACGTTAACCCAAGCATAAAGAGTTTCCTTATCCATCAATGGTTTAAGCTGAAAGACATCACCTCTTCCTAATTCTTAATCCCTCCCAGGCCAGATAAAATATCAATTCTACAGTTTTACCTGTAGAAAGGGACATTCTGCTTTTAAGCTTGGGATTAAAGAGAGGAAAGGCTACAAGTAAGAAATAGTCCTGAGGTAAATTTTGGCAGTAGGCCACAGGTCTCTGTGCTTTCAACCAGAAATTTCCAAGTGATGAATGGCCTGTTGAAAAGTGCTCTGCAGAGAGTTCTTTTCCAATGATGAAGTAGCCCTACACCTCTGATCACAGCTGATAAGGTTCATTTATATTGTCTGAAACATGGAGAACAGTAAAGATAAAGGCCTGGAGAGGAGAGTGAACACAATGCTGTGAAAGTACCGGGAACAGCTCAGGACAGCCAGAGCACAGAGCAACGGGAGGGTGATAAAGGTGTCTTAGAGGTTTAGGTCATGATAAACCTGCAAAAACACTGCACACAGCGCCACTAAGAGACCCTAGGTGGGAGATGTCATGATCGTTTTTGCATCCATGATTTTAGTGTGCATTTGAGAAGTTAAATAATGTAGGAGTTGAGACAAAGAGCATAGCTAAGTGGCTATGGTGACTTGGACTGAGTGGATAGATGAAAACAGAACAGTCTGACAATAAGCAAAAAATAATTATGAAATGTTGTATTTTTTTAGAGAAAGAAAATGAAAAAAATCAAGGAACTCAATTTTTCAGCTTTTAAGGGCTGATTAAGTAAAGGAACAAATAATATGACTAGAAGTTGACAGGAAGTTGGGTCTGGGGCACTTTAGATAACAGAGTTCACTTAAGAATAGTTACAGTGTCTTTGGGAAAGTTTTCACTAACAGATCTGGCCAAGAGTATTCTTTTCAGCAGTCTTCTTGAATTTAAGGTATGCACATTTTGTAATCTAGGAATGTGAAGAATACCCACTATTACAGGCAGATTATAATTCTTACACACACTAGCTCCAGCAGGATCTCAATTGCATTGTTCTGAGAGAAAGGATTCTCACTAATGGATTGATAATATAATGCATCTTTCTATTAAAATTGTTTGATAGACATGTCTACTCAACAAAACTTGGGGTCAAGGCAGTATATAAATTTATTAATTTCCTCCCAATTCTTGCTCCCGTATTTTTTATGTAAGACAAATTAAAACATTCTTACTTGTAAAATGTCTACAGTATATCAGGGACATAGCTTAGTTGGTAAAGTGCTTGCCACAGAAGCCTAGGGATGATTTTCATCTTTTGTGTCGATAGAAACAAGGTAATACAGGTTAGCCTAGTGTTGAGCCAGGTATATTCCTAGGGCTTGTTGGCTAACCAGTCTAATTGAAGCAGTGAGACCCAGATTCCATTAAGAGACCCATATATGTTTGTATATAGAATATATTTTTAATGAAATTGCACTC
This sequence comes from Sigmodon hispidus, assembly GCA_004025045.1. Classification (NCBI taxonomy): domain Eukaryota; kingdom Metazoa; phylum Chordata; class Mammalia; order Rodentia; family Cricetidae; genus Sigmodon; species Sigmodon hispidus. The sequence goes on from PVIH01004442.1 coordinate 11,959, forward strand.
TAATTTCTAATGACTTGCTTTTAATATTATAATTACTCCTCAGGGCCTATGATCTATTATTGGTGTTTAGCCCAGTAATGGTATAAGGCATAGGTTTCATCTTGTGAAATAGTGCTTAAATCCAACCAAAAGTAGATGGTTACTACCAAGATAATTGTGGCATTATTTCAGAGAATAAGAGACTGGACTGCAGAATTCTCAATTCTCAACCCTATATATCATATCTTTCCCATCCCTCCAATGGCTCAGGAATCTATGAAGAAGGATGAGCAGAAATATTCTAAGAACCAGAAATGGTGTATGACCACAAGGAAACAGTATTCTTTAGACATAGCAAGACAGGTACACACATAAACTCACAGAGCTTATGATCATATATAAATTTGTGCAAGCCCAAGACAAATTAAATCTCAGAATAGAGAGCTTGGTATACCATCTCACCCCTAGCTATGAGCTATTGGCAAATGTTAACTGTTGGGAGAGAAATAGACCCTAAGCAGCCTGTAATAAGCTTTCCACCCTAATGGAAGAAGACATATCCAAGAATATTTGACCACCGTAAATTTGTTTTGAGTAAATTTTCAAAGTGTAGGACACAAAGTTGAATTGGTAGTAAAGGGAGGGGTAGATCTGTGGAGAGTTGTAGGGGTTAATATGATCAATCAAAGCAAGATGTTTGAAACTCTTGAAGAATTTTTTTTTTAAAGAAAAATGTACTGTTTCCAAACACTCTTCTCAAAGCTTTATCCAGCAACTTGTGAAAACAGATGCAGAGATCCGAAGGCAAACATGAGACTGAGCTCAGGATAGCCTGTGGAAGAGAAAGAGGAAGAATTGTAGGAGACAGAATGGTAAAGGACATCATAAGAAAACCCACAGAATCAACTAATCTGGGTTCATAGTGGCTCATAGATGATAAACCAGGGTACCTGCATGAAGTTGACCTAGGCTCTCTACATGTATGTGACAGTTGTATAGTTTCATCTTGTGGAACTCCTAACAGTGGAAGTAGGGTCTGTCTCGACTCTTCTGCTGAATTTGGAAACCCGTTTCTCATACAGACTTGCCTTGCACATCCTTAAAATGAGGTAGAGTACTTAGTCTTACCCCAACTTGATATGCCATGCTTTGTCAATATCCATGAGAGGCCTGCCTTTTTTTCTGAATAGAAATGGAGGAGAAGTAGGATTGGGGGATAAAGGAGATATGATGGGGGGGAATAGGAGGAGAGGAAGGAGGGAGAAATGCAGTTGGATGTAAAATTATTTTTGTTTTTTTATTATGAATAAAGAAGTCACATTTTCTATCCTTGTATATCCTTATTCAAGATCCCTTCCCATTCCCACCACATCAGTTCATTCTCTCTTCTCCACATCTCCCCATTCACCCATGGGCAGGCAGTCCTATGGTCACACTGCCCCAATGTTGCTTAGTTCAGCCTCCACTCCTGGCAGATGAAGTTTTCTCCCCCCTAACTCGAGAGTGAGTCGGGTGTTCCTCTAGGGGGAGTGGGCTCCAAGGAGTCAGTCCAGGGTGTTTCTGATCACAAGCTGTTCAGTTGTTATGGTTTGCAGCTTGGATATGCTTTGCTTTTTGTTTGTGTGTTTGTTTAGAGTCCACTAATGAGTGACTACATCCCCTGCTTATCTTTCTGGGTTTGTGATAACTCGCTCAGGAGGATATTCTCCACATCCATCCAGTTGCCTGCACATTTTAGGATATCATTTTTTCTTACTGCTGAGTAGTACCCATTGTGTAGATATACCACAGTTTGTTAATACATTCTTCAGTTGAGGGACATCTAGGTTGTTTCCAGGTTCTTGCTATTACAAATAATGCTGCTATGAACATAGTTGAGCTAATGCCATTGGAGTATGACTGTGCATCTTTAGGGTATACACCCAGAAGTGGTATTGCTGGGTCCTTGGGGAGATTAATTCTCAGTTTTCTGAGAAACCACCATACTGCATTCCAGAGTGGCTGAACCAGCTTACACTCTCACCAATAATGGAGGAGTGTTCCCCTTGCTCTGCCGCCTCTCCAGCATAGCCTGTCATCTGTGTCTTTTATCTTAGTCAATCTGACAAGTGTCAGGAGGTATCTCAAAGTTGTTCTGATTTACATTTCTTTGATGGCTAAAGATGATGAGCACTTTTTCAGGGGCCTTTCAGCCATTCATAATTCTTCTACTGAGAATTTCATTTTTCCATTTTTAGATCTGAACCCCATATTTTGATTGGGTTATTCAAGGTTTTGGCCTCCAGATTCTTGAGTTCTTTATATATCTTAGAGATCAGTCCTCTATCACTTATAGGGTTGGTGAAAATCTTTTCCCACTCTGTAGGCTGTCGTTTTGTCCTATTGACTGTGTCCTTGGCTTTACAGAAGCTTCTCAGCTTCAGGAGATCCCACTTATTGATTGTTGATCTTAGTGTCTGTGCCACTGGTGTTATATTTAGGAAGTGGTCACCTGTGCCAATTCGTAAAAGTGTATTTACCACATTCTTTTCTATCAAGTAAAAAATGGCTGGGTTATGTTGTGGTCCTTGATCCACTTGGATTTGAGTTTTGTGCAGGGTGACAGGCTTGGATCTATTTGCATTTTTCTACACACTACCATCCAGCTATGCCAACACCATTTGTTAAAGATACTATCTTTTTTCCATTGAATATTTTGAGTTTTGTTGAAGATCAGGTGTTCATAGGTTTTTGGGTTAATGTCTGGATCCTCAATTCTATTCCATTGATTCACAAGTCTGTTTTTATGCCAGTACCAGGCTGTTTTTATTACTGTAGCTCTATAGTATAACTTGAAGTCAGGGATGGTGATGCCTCCTGAGGTTCTTTTGTTGAGCAAAATTGTTTTCGCAATCCTGGCTTTCTTGTTATTCCAACGGAAACTGAGTATTGTTCTTTCAAGGTCCAAAATATATTGTGTTGGGATTTTGATGGGCAGTGCATTGAATCTGTAGATTGCTTTTTGGTAGAATTACCACTTTTACAATGTTGATCCTACCTATCCAGGAACACGGGAGATCTTTCCATTTTCTGATATTCTCTTCAATTTCTTTCGTCAGTGATTTAAAATTTTTGTCAAATAGGTCTGTTACTTCTTTGGTTATAGTTACTCCAAGGTATTTAATACTATTTGCAGCTATAATAAAGGGTGATGCTTCCCTTATTTCTTTTTCAGTCCTTCTATCTTTAGTGTATAGAAAGGCTACTGATTTCATTGAGTTAATCTTATATCCTGCTACATTGCTGAAGGTGTTTATGAACTGTAATATTTCCTTAGACGAATTTTGTGGGTCACTTATGTATACAATCATATCATCTGCAAAAAGAGATAGTTTCATTTCTTCTTTTCCAATTTGTATCCTCTTTATCTCCTTTCATTCTCTTATTGCTTTAGCTAAAACTTCGAGAACTACATTGAATAGATAAAGGGAGAGAGGACATCCTTGTCTAGTTCCTAATTTTAGTGGGATTGCTTTGAGTTTTTCTCCATTAAGTTTGATGCTGGCTGTTGGCTTCTTGTAAATCGCTTTCATTATATTTAGGTATTCTCCCTGTATTCCTGATCTCTCCAGGGCTTTTATCATAAAGGAGTGTTGGTTTTTGTCAAAGGCCTTTTCAGCATCTAAGAATATGATTATGTGGTTTTGTTTCTTTAGTTTGTTTATATGATGGATAACGTTTACAGTTTTTCGTATGTTAAACCAGCCCTGCATTCTGGGATGAAGCCTACTTGGTCGTGGTGGATGATATTTTTTATATATTATTGTATACAGTTCGCCAAAATTTTGTTGAGAATTTTAGCATCAATATTCATGAGGGAAATTGGTCTGTAATTCTCCTTCTTTGTTGTGTTTTGAGTGGCTTGAGTATTAGGGTAATTGTGGTCTCATAAAAGGAATTTGGCAATTTTCCTTCAGTTTCTACTGTGTGAAATAGTTTGGGAAGTAATGGTAGTAATTCTTCTTTGAATGTCTGGTAGAATTCTGCACTGAAGCCATCTGGACCTTGGCTTTTTTTTCCTTGGGAAGCTTTTAATCAGAGCTTCAATTTCCTTAAGGGTTATAGGCCTGTTTAGTAATTAATCTGTTCTTCATTTAATTTTGGTAAATGGTACCTGTCTAAAAAGCTGTCCTTTTCTTCTAGGTTTTCCATTTTTGTGGAGTATAAATTTTCGAAGTATGATCTGATAATTCTCTGAATTTCCTGGGGGTCTGTTGTTATGTCCCCCTTCTCATTTCTGATTTTGTTGATTTGGACACTCTCTCTCTCTGCTTTTTGATTAGTTTGGATAAGGGCTTATCTATCTTGTTGACTTTCTCAAAGAATCAACTCTTTGATTCATTGATTCTTTGTATTGTTCTTTTTTTGTCAATTGTAATGATTTCAGCTCTAAGTTTGATTATTTCCTGCCGTCTACTCCTTCTAGGTGAGTTTGCTTCTATTTGTTCTATGGCTTTCAGCTGAGCTGTTAGTTTTCTAGCGTGGGATTTCTCTAGGTTTTTCATATAGGCATCTAGTGCTATGAATTTTCTTCTTAAGACTGCTTTCATTGTGTCCCACAAGTTTGAGTACGTTGTGAATTCATTTTTGTTAAATTCTAGGAAGACTTTAATTTCTTTCTTAATTTCTTCCTTGACCCAGAGGTGGTTCAGCTGAGTGATGATTTGTTTCCATGAGTTGGTAGGCTTTTTGTGAATTCTGATGTTGTTGAACTCTAACTTTAGGCCCTAGTGGTCTGATATGATACAAGGGATCCTCTTATCACTGACACAAAATAAAGATGTTGGTTTGAAAGAGGTACAAAATGAAGAACAGTTGGAAGATATGTGGAATACATTCTATAGGCAAATATGGGCCATGTTCTCATGAAAAGGTTTGTCCCTGCCATCTTCCTTGGGCAAATTTCTCTAACTGTATGTGTTGGTTTCTTCATTTTGAAATTAAAATACAATATAATGAATCCTTACTAGAGAAGATGTTTCACATATTATCTGTTATCCATATATAGCAAATGCTTAATAGATGACTGTAATTATCACTAAATTTGTGGTTTTCTGGATTATTTGTTGAATGCCACTCTCTCATTTTAGAAAATAAAAATTTAAGTTCTCAGAGGTATATCATATTTTGTGATTTCTTGGATCTTCCATATGACAGTACATGGTGAATAAATATTGTTTGTCCTGTTACTAAATTCTCTACATGTTGGGGAAAAGAAAAGAATAGCTATTGTCTACATATTTCCACAAATGATCAACTGAGATTAGACATCATGACCTGTCCCTCATTTGGCATAGTAAAGATTCTGATCAATCTAATATCTTAGTGCTCATTTGCTAACAATATGGCAGGTCAAGTTTCATATCAATTCTATTTCTTCCATACAAGGTGTCACTTCCAATTTGATCAATTAGATCATATCCATATTTCTTCAAAGGCATAATCTCTGAAATGAGAGATGATTGATAGATTGCTGGCAGCATAAATCATTCATAGGCAGAAACACAGATGATGCTCAATTTACTTTGTATCCTCTTAACAATAAAACACACTAATCCACCAGCCCTAATAAGCCTTATGCCAATCATCTAAAATGGCCAAGATAAATAAACTATCAGAGCTTGTTACTCTAATGAGCCAATACTTTCTCCATAACAATTCTAGGCTGTGGCACTTTGTAAAGTGAACCTACAAAGCAATTCAAGACCTGAATTAAAGATGATGTACTCTATGAGTTTCTAACTCTGATTGAGCAAGAAATTTGTCTACACTCTACAGATAGAAACCATAGGAACCAGACAAGGTAACAAAATCTTCAGTCCTAGCAGAAAGTATTTTGATATCCAAAGGCTATTTTGCTCCAGTTTGAAAGGAGAATAGAAAGATCCAAAAGAGACCTTAGGACAAGAATTTGGTCAGTGTCTGCTGAGAGTTGACTTCCTTCTTTATTTACAAACTTCACTGAAGAGGCAAATTATTCCTGCTATATTCTTGAAACCACACTGAAATAAAAGAATAGCTGCTCTAAATTTATTGGTCTATCCAAATTACTGTACAAAAGGAAGCTACCAGCAAAAAAATCATCCTACAATAACCAAAGGAAGACATATACCTCTCCTGTGATCTTTCCTCTTTCTCTGACCTGCCAGGACTTCTTGATGACAAAGAGAAGGGGAGCCAGTAATTCAGTTCACAGATATCAGCTTTCTGGGAGCAGAGAGCCACAGGGCAAAGGCCAGGGCCCACAGCTAAACAGACAGGTTATCTGATACATATACTTGGACCTGAAATCTTTCTACAGTGATCTCAATGAACAAGATCAAGGGTTCTAGCCTCCTACAATCAAGATGTGAAACCCAGTTCTCTTACCTTGTTGGAGTGACCCTGGTTTGGGGTCAGATGTTGGACACAGCATCGGGGGACAAGTTGAAACAAGCAAGTAGTCCAATTTTATTAAGGAGAAGAGAACCTTAAATATTCTTTTTCCCAGACCCTCCTCCCAGCCAGAGAAAAGGGCTTTGATAGCTGTTATCTACAGCTGCAGGTGATATTTTCTGTCTGGTCTAGGTCACTGTATATCCAGACTCCTCCCACATCAAGTACTCAGGTAGACCCAGGTTGGCTTATGCCAAAATGCTTAGGAGCACATGTCTTAAGGCACTAGTTATCTCCAGCTTGAACTGAATGAGGGTAGGCTACTCTACAGGCCCTTAGAAACCTCCAGGGCCCATACATTCTACATTACCTACCTCTGCATGGTCCCAAGTAAATTATTTCTCCAAGCCTCAGTTTCCTAATATAAAAACAAAAAAGGTAAGATACTTAATTGTTATTGTACTTATTTTGAATCAGCTACTATTTTATAAGTCTTATATATTAACATGTTAATCAAGTAAACCCTATAACAATATTGTTATTTCAGCTTTGCTGAGAAGTCTTAGAAATTAAGAAAATATGTTTGACCTCACATAGCTAGAGCTATAAATAATATAACCAGGATTCAAAACCATGTGATAAGACCCAAAATTATTAATTCTAACTATTTTGTCATGCTGCCTCTCTGTAATGCTAATACGACTATGCCACAGGGTTGTTGAATAATGAATAAATAATATAGACACAGCAGTTATACTAAAAATGTGTACTCAAGAATTATTATCTAAAATTAATCTAAACATTTTAAATTCAACAGTAATTTTTAAATAAAATATAAAGATTATATTATTAAAACTAAAATGATATTATCCTAAGGTTAAAATAAGGTTATGACAAATATGATGGCCTTCCAGTGTTTGAGTAAAATTATCCTTCGAATAAGACCAAAAGAGTTTTTCCATATTCCTCTCCCAGGATAAGGTAGAATCAAAAAAGTTACTGGCCAAAAAAGGATCAGTGTACTCAATAAAGGAAAAATAATTATCTTGATGGGCTTTGGGAAACACAGTTTCCCCAATGATTTTCTCATCTGGATTTTCCACTTTTCTTTCTTAATTGATGTGGTTGAAGGTTTAATAATTGTAGGTATAGTTCTTTTTAGTTCAAAAGGTATATTAGATATGAAACTTTAGACTCACAATGATAAGGTAGATAATGGAATATTCTCTTTAATTTTGGAATACAAATAGACTGAATATTGTGACTGTAATTCTTGCTTGAGAGCTGTTCTGTTGTGTGTAATTTTGCTATATGGAAATTGAAACCTTCCTTTTTAATTAGACAGAAAAGAGAAAATGTGGTGGAATGATCTCTGTATGATGTAAATAAATAATTGTTTGGACCCATGCAGGGCACCATAGAAGTGGGTGGAGAATCAGAGGCAGCCAGGCAGGTAGAAGGAGGGTGGAGTTACTCTGCACCTGACCCCCAAGAGGAGCAAACATGTAAGAGGTACCGGCCAGCCACGGGCTGAGCCACGTGGTGGGAAGATTAATAGATATGGGTTAATTTAAGAAGACAGAGCTAGCTAGTAATGGGCATAAGACATGGGCCAAACAGTGTTAAAGTATATAAGCGTGTGATTCATTTCTTTTGGGGGACAAAAGCCGCGGGCGCACAGACCAGGTTCCAAACCACAGCCGCCGCACGTGTGCCAGGTCACAGATCTCCGGACCCAACTGGGCCGGGAAAAACATACTACAACAGTCATTGAACTCTATCTCATGATAGACATTTACTTTCTCACTAACATAACTAAGAGAAATCAAGGTAGTGTTACACAGGAAAGTATTTGTTAGTGCTTGATTCTTGCTCTGGTACTCAAATCAGGAAAGGTACTAAAAGCAAGTCCTAGGCTTTCTAAGTAGTCCAGTTCTGCTAGCCAAAACTTGATGTCAAGAAAAGCATGGATATCAAGATACATGGATCAGTAGGATTAATATAATCAAAATAACCATCCATTTGGAGAATATCCTCCTGAGCCAGGTATCACAAACCCAGAAAGATAAGCAGAGGATGTAGTCACTCATTAGTGGACTCTAAACAAAACAAAACAAAACAAAAAAACAAAACAAAACAAAACAAAACAAAAAAAGCAAAGCTTGCCCAAGCTGCACACCACAACCACTGAACAGCTTGAGATCAGAAACACCTTGGACTGACTCCTTGGATCCCATTCCCCCTAGAGGAACACCTGACTCAGTCTTGATGTTGGGGGGAGAAAACTTGATTTGCCAAGAGTGGAGGCTGAACTAAGCAATATTGGGACCTTGAGACCTTGGGACCACCTGCCCATGGGGGGATGGGGAGATATGGAGAGGAGAGAGTGACCTGATGTGTTGGGAAGGGGAAGGGATCTTGAATAAGGATATGCAGGGATAGAAATTGTGGCATCTTTATTCATAATAATAAAAAAAGAAGAGAAAAAAATCCAACCAAAAGCAATCTACAGAGTCATTGCAATCCCCATCAAAATTCCACAATTCTTCACATATCTTGAAAGAACAATTCTCAAATTTATATAACAAAAAAATAGGATAGGCAAAACAGTCCTTAATAATAAAAGAACTATAGGAGATGTCATCATCCCCAATCTCTAACTGTACTACAGAGTTATAATAGTAAAATCAGCAAGGTATTGGCACAAACAAGATATGTTGATCAATGGAAACATAAAGTCACACACCACATCTGATTTTTATAAAGAAGCCAGAAGTATACACTGGAAGAGATACTAACTTCATCATATGATGCTGGTCAAACTGAATGGCTACAGGTAAAAAAATTCAAGTAGACCCATAATTATCACCATGTACAAAACTCAACTGAAAATGAATCAAACACTTCAACAAAAAATCAGGTTCAATGTTCATTGTCCTGATAAAAAAGAAAGTGAACTCATGATAACACTGGAATCAACTTTATGAACATAATACCATTAGTGAAGGCATTAAGGTCAATAATTAATAAATAATTTCTCGTGAAACTTAAAAGCTTCTGCACAGCAAACAACATCATTATTCAAACAAGCAGCAGGCTACAGAATGGAAAAAAAATTTACTAACTACATATCTGATGGAGGGCTAATATCTGAAATACATAAAGAACACATGAATAGCTCAATTAAAAAAGCAGGGTACAGATCTAAATAGAGTCTCTCAAAGAGGAAATTCACATGGCTCAGAGACACTTAAAATGTTCACCATCCTTAGTCATCAAGGATATGTAAATTAGAACTACTCTTCAATTTCATATTACACCCATCAGAATGGCTAAAAGCAATAAAATAGTGATAGCTTAGGATGGCAAGAATACAAATTTAGGGGGACAGTCATACATGGCATAGTAGCAATGCCAACTGTATAGTCACTATGAAATTAGTGTGGTCATTCCTCAGCAAGATGAAAATCCATCTACCTCAATATCCAGCTATACCATTCTTGTGCATATACTCAAAAGATGCTTCATCCTTCCACAGAGATGCTTGCTCAACCACGTTCATGGCTCGTCTGTTCATAATAGCCTGAATTTGGAAACAACTTAGATGTTTTACAACAGGTGAATAAACAAAAATATGGTACATTTATACAATGGAGCATTACTCAGCTATTTAAAAATAAAAGTTATAGATAAATGGATAGAACTAGAAAAAAATCATCCTAAAGGAGATAACCCAGACCCAGAATGGCAAATGTGGTATTGTGCTAATGTGTGGTTATTAGCTATTGATTCAATGATAACAAAGCTACAGTCCATAGAGCCATAGAGGTTAGTTATAGAGTAGGGGGCTAGAGATAGATCTCCCTAGAAGGGAGAGTTAGAATAGATAATTATGGATGAACAACAGGGGTTGGGGAAACTTGAACAGGGGATTAAGAGGGGATGGAGGGGAAGAACTGAACACGGGAAGTAATAGGAAGAGATGGGTGCACAGGCTATTTGAAGGGCAGTATTGGAACCTAATACAATAGAACCTTCCTAATATATATACATATATAAAGAAGATCTAAATAAAATACCCAAATAACAGGGGGAAGCATAGTCCTAACTGGATATCATTTGTCACCAAATGAAGTTTCTAGTACAGGGATTGAGTTATATCACTGCTTGGGCAATCAAGAGCATAAGACTGGATAGCCCATAGACCTGGGATAAGATTAAATACTACTGTTCTATTAAAGAAATGTAGTAATAAAATCATTTCTAATGACATTCTACTATATTCATAAATCAGTGCCTTGCTCAATCAATATCAGAGAAGCTTCTTCCTATAGCAGATAGAAACAAGTACAGAGACTCTCAGCCAGACAACAGGCAGAGAATAAGAGACTCCAGAACACACAGCCACAAATGAGATGTCTCCATCAAACCTTCTTGGGACATGTTGTGGGGGAAAAGGCATAAAGAATGCAAAAGCCAGAGGATATGGAGGACACCAAGAAGACAATGTCTTCTAAACACAATAGAATTGATGCACATATAAACTCACCAAGATTAAGGCAGCCTGCCCAGAACCTACATAGATGCCTATTTGTTTTCTAATGAAAGACAGAAAGAAGATAGTTCTTGATGAGAAGAAAGTTATGAAGAAACTTGAAGGAGCAGAGAGAAGGGGAATTCTAATCAGGATATATTTTGTAAAAATAATAATAATCTATTTGCAATATAAAGAAGTGATCAAGCTAACAATGAAGACTAAATGTTTATACCCTACATCCTAGACTGAATATCTTTAGGGTAACTCATCAGAGATGAGTGTTGCTGACCAAAAACTTAGGATTTGACTCCATTATCTAATCAAATTCAAAAAGTTCTAAATAATCAGATGCTGATTTTCAGTACTAAAAACATGTTAAAGTCAATAATGTGATATGCAGGAATCACATTTATTTTGAAATCCAATTTTATCTGATAAAATTGAAGAAAACAAAGTGAATGACCAAAAGACCATGAGGCCTTGGCACTACATGCAGAACTATAGGCAATGAAGCAATGCTGAGAACAGGAGACATAATCTTCCCTGAGAAAGAACATACCAATGGTCAGACCTGAAAACATGGAAGGAACATCACACAGACTGGGTAGATTATATTTAGGAATACATATATATATATATATATTATATATACTGCATATATATATGCAGTAACAACAATTAATGATAAGGAGGCCTTGAAAGATAGCAAAAAAAGGCATATGGAAAGATTTGGTGGAATGAAAAAATGTTATAATATCAAAAATAAAAAAATAAAAAATCTAAACAATTAAATATGAGTCAAGCTTTAATTCAATGAATACTTGTCATTTTATGTTTGTTTGTTTCTGACTCAGACTTTGAGTTTAGCTGGTTTGGCTAATTTAAGACATGAATTTGTAACTAACCTGTTCTAAAGATACTACAGACTTGGGTTAAAAAAAAAAAGGTATCCACAGATGGCACATATCTTTTTGCTCCTTTGCTTTCATATCCTAGAATGAAACAGCACCAAATAAAAACTTGCCATCTTGATTTTTCCACATTTAAGTCTTTATAGTTCCTCCCATTCCTTGGTTTGTTTTATGCTTTTTGGTTTCCTTTCCTTTTCTTTCCTTGTTGTAAAAGTATACATCCCACTTCAGTTTTAGAATCTGTGTTTACACATTCTCTTTTGCAAATTTGCAAATTCTCTTTTGCTTTGTTTACCCAGACAAGGCAAGAGAACATCTACTCAATAAATAGCCTCACTATAGATATCCATTCACCTCCCATCTGTTCTGTGAGGAACTTCCATATCTTCTATGCATCTCCCATACACAGAAGCATATTGGCACACAAAATTCAAACCCAAAAAAAACATAAGCAAGAACCACAGCAGTGGTTAGGTATCATTTTGTTTGTTTTGTATGTGCATGTTTAAATATTCTTATTTCCTAATCCTAGTCTCTGGTTTTAACTTTATACCAGACTCTTTAAAAGTGTTACCTCTGAATTATAACTATTATTTGGATATTGAATTATAATTAAACTTTTCCATTCATAAGGGAAACATAAGAAAATTTATATAAAATGCTATAATAATGCAAACTATCACATAAGCTCTATATTACTATGCCATGTAACTTCTGTGATGTATGGGTCTGACTTTTATGCCTCATTATTTCTTTCCTTGGTCCACTCAACAATGGTAAACATGGACAGCAATGAAAGTTTAATTGTTTTCTTACTCTTATTTAATAACCCTAAGTAAACACATGCTTATGAGAACAAATAGTGGGAATAATCCACTGAGAGAAAGATGAAGAAATAGGGGGAAAGTATAGTTAACCTTTGTTTTATGAATGTAAAGTAAAAATACATCCTGAGTATACACACAGATTTCCTTATTAAAATCAGGAACCAAAAAAATGTCTTTTGTATGTGTGTGTGCCTTCTTGAAGCTATGTCAGAATTTAAAATATGAAAACTTAAGTGTTTTGCATACAGGTGTGAAGCTAATAAACTTTTAAATAAAGCATTTAGAATTTCTAATCTCTCCAGACCCAGTGAACTTAGCATACAGTTAGATAAATCCTGCAAACTTGATACTAAAACAATTTAAGGAATAGTCATCTAATTCCTCAAAATTTGCCTCATACTCATATTCAAGCATTGAAGCCCTCTAAAACCTGCCTGCTTAGATTTTGAGTCCTAATCAGTAAGACTAAAGATTCCAGGTACCTTAGCTTGAAGCAATTCAAAGTACTCTCATTAAGACTAATGAAGCACCATTCAACATTGAGCAACTGTTCTGAATGATGAAACTCACACATTACCCTTTATCCACCAAATTTTCTTTCTAAGGCAATACTTCTTCCAATAAGCCCAATGTCCATTAACGATTTTTCTCAATTAGATCAGAATGCCAGAAATTTAGAGCCTTTGGTGGTCTGAGGCAAATCCAACAAGCCAGTTTGGATCTGCTAAGCAATTGCGGAACAATTGTTCTGAGTATTAACACTATGTTTCCTGATATAATAATGCAAAAGAATCAGTGGTTTTCATATTTTGCACATTCTAATTTATGTTATTTTCTATTTATAGTTTTGTTTTACTTGTATAGATATTATTTTAAAAGATTCTATAATAAATACTTTACAAAGTAATATTTTTTGCTACTTCCTATTTGTACCTTTATCACTTTTAAAATAAAGGGGTCAGTGAGGCCACTCAGTGAGTAGCAGAGCTTGCTGCCAGTCCTGGCAACCTGAGTTCAATCCCAAGTATCCACATGGTAGAAGTAGAGAGAGAATGGGTTTTTGACCTCCACACATGCACCATACCAAGCAGATATCCATGTGTGCACACACATGTGCATGCAGACAAATAAAATATAATTTAAAAAAATAAATTAAAATTGTCTTTAAAACATAGATAAAACAGACACAATGGAACACAGAATAGAAGAAAAAAATAATCAAGAAAGTAATAAATTTTAAGACACAAAGTTTCCACAGAAACCTCACTGCTCTAAGATAAACTATTAATTAGTGTTTGACCTTTCTAGAGGCCAAAGTAATGTGAAAAATTATCAGTTATATGAGGTATACAAGAGATTTAAAAATCAAACATACACAAGTATTTCTGAAACTAAAGACTGAGAGACATTCTTTCTGTGTGTCTTTACATGAAAGATTATGAAATGAATATAACAGCATTTCCATAAAACAATGTGTTTCAAAATAGATCAAAACAAATATCAGCACAAGAAGTAAATATTCAGCTGGGTAAAAGACCTTGGGGAGAGCCAGGTACTAAGTGGTACTATGCGATCAAATACATCTCCCCGTCTGATAACACATGAGCACATAGTGGGGATAGACTCAGAACTGCACATCCTCAAACAACGGGCTACATGTTTTTATAGCTGCTGAGTGGTAATGGATACAAGGTATTAGTTTCCAATAATTAAAAACCTAAAGAATTCAGTTTCTCAACAAATATCTGTCTGGGTTTCATTAAAGCATTTAGTTCACTACATCCTTAAAAAGAGCTCGTGAGGAGAAAATCCACACATAGTAGATAAAATGCCATGGTGGTATTGGATCTTTTTTTTTACTCTAGCTCCACATTGGAACTCCAAAATGTTGTTATTTGACTCTTTTGGCTCTTTGGGGGACCTTCAGCCCGGCTCCCAGATAAATCACAAATGGAGGCATATTCTTAATTATAAATCCGTAGCCTTAGCTTGGCTTGTTTTCTGTCAGCTTTTCTTAACTTTAAATTATCTCATCTGCCTTTGCCTCTGGGCATTCTCCCCTCTTCTATATCTCTTACTTCCTGACTGGCTGTGTGGCTGCCCCGAGCATCCTCCTCCTATTTATTCTCTCTCCCTGACAGCCCCACCATCCTTTCTCCTGCATCATTTTTGGCCATTCAGCTATTTAATAGACCATCAGGGGTTTCAGACAGGCACAGTAACACAGCCTCAAAGAATTAAATAAATGCAACCTAAGAGAATACAGCACATCTTTGCATCATTAAACAAATGTTCCACAGCCTAAAAAAAGTAACACATCTTAAAATAATATTATACAAGAGCATGGGCCTGAATCTTTCACCTCTTCGCTCCTTTCCCATCCATGTTAGCCACCTTTCTTGATGTTGTGACAGAAAAGCAAATATAACCAATTAAGGGATGAAGCATCTCTTTGAGTTCACAGCTTCAGAGATTTCATATAATGATAAAAAGGAAAATATTGGGAGAGGATAACAATGGCAATGGTGGGAAATGGAGACAGACAATGCCTACAGTAGCAGCAGCTAGATTCCTCCATTATTTCACAGGAGCCCCAAGCCTATGGGACTTTTCTGCCTACAACCTAGGTAGGTTTATCTCTCAGCTAATCTTCCTCTGGAAATGTCCTTACAAAGACAACATAGGCTTGTTTTAATACTCTCCTAAGTACTTCTCAGTCAAATCACATTGACAATTGTATCATTTCCTTTTCTCATTCCCGTAATAAAATGTCAATAGGAGGCAACTTAAAGAAGAAAGGTTTACTCTTGCTCAATCTGAGGATACAGTCCAGTCCATCATGGACCACAGACAGGAAAGTATGGCGAGGAAGATGGCCATCCTGTATCTACACTCTAGAAGCATAGCACAAATACAATAAATGAGCCTGGGCTACAAATCCTCTAAGCCCACAAGAAGTGACACTCGCCTCTGGGAGGGGTTACCTCCTAATATTTCTATAGTCTTCTAAAATATTACTTACTATAGGCTTTAAACCAAATGTTCAAAAACATGAGCATGTTGAAGAAACTTCACATTCTGACCACAGCAATCAAGGTTAACCATGGTATCATCCTTCTCATTAGAAAGACAAATCTTGTTGACATATAAGTATAAAATGAACAAAGCCCCATACCTCTATCTATGTTCATTAATTCAGAATAGATATATAAATTAAGAGAAAAAAATGTCATTCCCTAGAGTGACAGCCTCCACTATTCCTATCTTTCTCAGCAAATTGTATCAATCACAGCACAAAATTTCTATGTTCCAATGGTAGGTACACACAGTGTTTATATACTACTACAAACCAATTGGTGTTCAGTAATCTACTAAACATTTCTCCTACTTCAGTCAAACCCAGACTGGAGCTCTGCTCAACCTATAGCTCCTTAAATGGAATAGTACAGTTTGATGGATTTTTCCCTTCAGGCCCCAGTCTAAGTCATAATTTGACATGGAAAAAATAATTCAATCTAAACTTACTGAGCAATGATTTCCTTCATGATCAATCAGAGATTTAGTGCCGCCAATGTAGTTGAGTCCACTTTTGTAATCCATATCCTTTTCATTCTGTTCAAGCTGGGGAGATGTAGGCTCAAGAACTGAACAAGCAGATACAGGGATAAAAAAGATGACTTTAATCATTAAAGAAAGAAAGAAAGAAAGAAAGAAAGAAAGAAAGAAAGAAAGAATTTAACATTCTTGGAAAGTAGACTCTAGCTGATACTAACAATCATTGTACAACTGCTACTTACTATTCAGGAACTAATTTGAAAAGTATAATAAATTCAGAATAGTTCCAAGATTCAGTATACCCAACCCAACTGCCCAGTACTTGGGAAAATGCTTTGTTTTTTAGCACTGGTGTATTGAAAGGAAACAGAAGACACTTTCTGTTAAGATAAACAGAGACTGTTTATAGAGGCAAGGTGATGAGCATCATGAAACACCTGGTCACTAATTGTGAGCACACTGCATCTGACTTAAGGTTTGAAAGAGAAAAATGGTGCTAGCAGACAGCTGGCCAGGGCTATTGAGAGGTCACTGACTCTAAATTCTCAGCTGGAGTACCTGGATGGGACTAAAGTAGGCCCTCTAAATGTGATGACAGTCAAATGGTCTAGGAAGTTTGTGGGGCCTCTGGAAGTCGGACCAGAATTTATTTTTAGTGCATGATCTGGCTTTTTGGAGTCCAGTCCCTACAGAGGAACACCTTACTCAGCCTTGATGGGGTTGGGGGCTTAATCTTGCCTCAATATAATATGCCAGACTGCATTGACTCAACCTGGGAGTCCTTACCTTCTCTGAAGAGTGGATGGGGGAATGGGATAAGGGAAACCTGGGGATTGGAAAGAGGGGAGGTAGGGGGAACAGCAGTAGGAATGTAAAAAAATAATGCTTTTAAATAAAATGACAAACTTATAAGGAAATGGCAAAGTTGAGAATCACTCATAGAGGTCAAAAAGTGGGGGAGATCAAGACACTTTTGAAACTTCCTTCTTTCTTGACTTGGAAGCAATGAAGCAGTTGCTCAGCTGGTGTTGGGCTTAAGTAAGTAGCTCTTAGATAAATTTGTGATTATTCCTGACTCACCCTTGGACTTGGGTTAGACACACCCTCAAAAAGAACTCATCTTGTGTTTCTGAAAGTACTTGCTGAGTTAAAACACTTCTGCTTGGCCAGTATTTCCAAAGAAAATAGACGTATTTTTCCCTGGAATGGGAGACAATTATTACATAGAGGTGTAAGGATACCCAGCTGCGTGAACTTTGCCCCATACTTCTGCGAAAGCAAAGAGAAAAAACAAGGATAACCCTGCAGAACTCTGTTCATTGCAAGCTCCAGTCAAGTCTTAAAATCAGCAAGAGAATCTTATTTAATTATTAGGAAGCAGGGTAGAAAAAAACACAAGAGCAGGAGAAACTTTATGGAAGGATGCTATCTGAAACTCTTCACCTACACACCACCATTTTCACATTCAAAATGTAATTTGCACATATTCAATAAGGAAATTAAAAGCAATTTAAACTTAAGCTAAACAGCTGGTATAGAACAAAAAAGCTGCCCTTCAGTCATTTTTTTTTTAAAGTTAAATGTAAAGTTTGGCAAAATACTTCCTCAAACACCCCCGCAGCCCAGCACATATTGCTAATGAAAATTATGCCTTACAATAGCAATGATAACATAGCCTAGCATATATTCAACCTGCTGCTGCTTCACATAAAAGGCAGACATAGGCCAACAATAATACTTTTAAGACATCAACACTTTAAAGATTCTAGAAACTGTAATATTCCCAGACTAAATGCTTCTCTTGCTGAAAGATGCCTTAATATATGAAGATATCCTACACATATGTGAATGAACCTCCTAGCCTAGAAAGGTCCTAACCCTAACCCTAAGCCTAACCCTAACCTCCTAGCCTAGAAAGGTCCCAATGGCTATGACTACATAAAGTAAAGCAATAAGTATATGATGTATGGATTTCCAGGGCATACAGAGATCATGTTATAGTACATCCTTTGTCTTCAAATTAATTACAAGAGCTCAAAGTCATACTTCATTAAATTGATAGAAAAATTAAAGCCATTTGTTTAGAATCATATTAATACTGACCTGCCAGCCTTCCATTGCTGAACATGGAGGAGCTTTGCCTGCCCTGTGGCTGCCACCATTATCATTCACTCCTTGAAGCCACACCATGCCATCGAGAAATGCTCATCTCTCCCCATCTGTTTAAGTTACTGTGCCATCTGTGGCCGGAGCCAACAAGCTATATTTGCTGATAGACTTTCTAGTCTCTCAAATCACAGCTTTGTCCTCTGAGTTATCCTCTAGGTTCTTGGCCTTAAAAAATGGCATCTGAGTTCAGCTCCTTTCCCTTGTCACTTCTAAACCCCAAGTTACATATTATTTTTCCTTTCCACATTATAAACCCAGATTGGTTCATATTTTCCCTTTTGAGAAAATTAGACCACTTGTTGTCTTAAAAACAAAAGCCTTATTAGTGGCCCTTTCCTTCAGAAGTACCACATCAGTCTTGCAAGTACCACTAAATTAGAATGTCTTCTGTTGGTAAGGAAAACTCAGATGCTAGTCTTCCTCCATCCTGGGAGCTAAAAGATGTCCTCTTCCTTCTGAGAAAGCTGCTATGAGGGGAATGAGTGCATAGTGTAGCGGAATGCTGGCTTTGTACTGGGAAGTTCTAGTGATCCAGGTGTATCCTAAAGACTTTAGAAGACACAACCCCTGTTGGTGTGTGGCCAGGTGGGATAGAGCCCAGGAAGACAGAGCAGATGGCCTGTTTTGTTCCTGTGCTCTCTGGGAGGAAGGTAAACATTCCTGTGTGGAGTTCCAAATCTCCTAGAATCACTTCTTTTATTTGCTACATTTATCTCCCCCTAAAAAATATTAACCCATCGTATAGTGTGTTGGATTTAAATAATTTCAGTGATAACATAGTAATTTTTCAGGATATGATCCTGCTACAGTAAGTTAATAATAAATCTATTTGTTCATCGATTCAATAAAAATTTCTGATGTTCAACAATGTTGAACAATAGAAAATACACGGAAGTGGAATAGTGAGGGGAGAAAAGACTTCAGCTTTGTTCTGGAGGAGCTTAAAGTCAAGACACTATTGATAAAAAATAATGAAAGTAACAGAATGAAAGATCAATAGGTTCATCCTGAAAGACAGGGAAAGTATAAGACAGTAGCCTTGTATTTGATGAATGTTTAAACATTGCAAAAATAAGAAATGTACATAAAAAGACGAACATCATGCTGAACACTAAAAAACAGAAAGTACAGATGATGGGTTCCATACATAATTCCAAGAGCTAGGTTTGGAAATCAGAAGTAACTTCAGCAATCTGCATTACTAGAACCCAAAGAAAGTGAAGAAATTGGACAAATTAGAAAAGGAGAAGACATTCCAATAATCACATCAAATATTCAAAAGTTTCAGCGATCTCAAAAAGTGGTAAGTTGAAACTAATAATTTACTTTCTTTTACAATTGGATGTTAACTATTAGATACTCACAAATGTTCACATTTTTTCTGTCATTTCACTCAATAGAGATCTGCTTCTGCTTTTTTCAACTATATGTTGTCTGAGATCGTAGAAGTGATGGCTTCCCTCTGCTTCTTCCTAGGCTCCTTCAGCATGATGAAGTAGGTAGAGAGTCTCTCTTCTTAGACAGGTGCTTCCTATACACTCAATGCTTTCTATACACTCACTTCCTACACATTCCATAGAATAATAAATTAGTGTCATCATCCTGAAAGATAGTTAGATAGTCAACATCAAAAGTAGGACACTGGGGAAAAATACAACCTAATAAATCTACTTCTATGGATTCATCTAGATAGATAACCAATGTGGTAAAAAGTCTCACAGTGACAGGTGTAAGGATACATCAGATTGAGGTAGTTTAAATATCCAAAGCTGTAGAAATTACTATAGAGATATAGTAACACAAAATTTTCAAGGATATAAGAAAACGCTCACAAGTAAAATTCACTATGTTCTGAACACTGCATATGATTTTAAGCATATAAAACATTATATACATATAATACATTCATAGACATTATGACATTTAAAACGTTGCCAAGACCTGTTAGCTCTTGGTGTAAACATTATGAGTTTGCATGTATTTCAATTTCTGCTATGAAAATTCTAGTTCAGAGAGGATCTAGCCCTATTTGCTCTGAACCAGTTAGAAAGCTTTAATAATCTTTGAATCAACAGTCAATATTAAGCTTATGAATATTATCACCTTCAGTAAGCCTCCCATTTCATCATCATATTTATGAAGGTGAGCCCTATCTACTGAAACTTCCATAGATAAACAAAATATTGGCTACTATTAGCAATACTATATAGTATGAAGTTTTGGACCTGGACTTTTCAGCCTTGCCCCTAGGTTTGGACACTCTCACAACCCCACTGCCACTTAGCCCCAAATAATCACACAAAGGTTTATATTAATTCCATGCTCATTGACCTATATGCCCAGGCATATAACTTGCTAATTCTTAACTCTTAAACTAGCTCATGATTTTTATCTTGTTTAGCCATGCAGCTTGGAACCTTTTCTCAGAGCAGCATTTCAACTTCTTTCCTCTGGGTCTGCTGGCATCTCTCCTAGCATCTCTGCTCTGCTCCGCTCTTCCTGTTCCCAGAGTTTTCTTAGTATGGTAGCCCCATGCACACTTACTATCTGCCTTCTGGTCAAACATTTACAGTGTACCAGAACATAGTCCCACAGCAATGCTGCTTTCCCTTTAGATTTCATAAGCCTTATTCAGTGACTAACTACCTTTGTTTCAGGCAAAGAAGCCCATTTATGAGGTACATTCATTTTTACATACTAGATTTATTTTCTATACAAAAGTTTTACACATTTCAAATGTCTTGTTCTGCACAAGATGACAGGATCTAACTTCAGGAGGCCAAACCTACCACATATACCAGAATTAGCTAAGGAATGAATCACATTGTTCTCTTCCTTTCTTGACTGTAAGCTTGAGGACCCAGGAAAATAAAGGGATAGGGAGGGACTTGGAGATTCCATGGCCTTTTTGGTTTGGGACAAGTGAAGAAATGCCTTCTTGCTGGGTCTCTGGCCAAAAAGGAAAGTCAGCGAGCTGCTTCATGGCTTCTCTGATCTAGTAGGTTTCACCTCAACATGTGATTCCCAAGTCTTTATTAGTAAATAGAAAAACTTGGATAAAAAGAACACCACTCCATGAGAGCAATATCAAGTGGGAAAGAGATTCAATTTTCAGATAAAGATGCAAGAATCTGGAAAGAACATTAGTCCATGTTTAAGACACCAAGAAAGAAGGAAAGTGAATTGTAAATATCTCACAATTCTGTGATCCAGAACTAAAGTCACAAAGCAGACAATCTTCCTAAGACCCATGGAGACAGAGACCACAAGAGGAAGAGCAAAGATAGCATAAATATCTTTTTTTCCTAGAGTAGATCTCATAGTTCTCACAGGTAGATAGATACCTTATGAAGCCAGCTAGAATAGTTCATACATTATTGAAGGCAGAGTATGAAGTATAAAGGCTGTGTTGAGCTCCTAAGAACCAGGTATGGGATAGCACTGTATTGTGAGGTTGTTACACATAGGCCTCAAGGAGCATAGATAAAACAATTAGGAATTCTATCTCCTGGAGCAGCCAGTGAAAGATTATCTTAATAATGACAAGAAGGAAGACACAGAATTTATGATTTGTATTATGCCAAGAAAACCTGCCCTATCCTAAACATGGGAAGCCCATGCTGCACAAAGGGTAACCATACCACCAACAAATCTTAAACACACCCAATCTATGAATTCACTCAAATCTTCATGGAACAGCATAAAGGAAAAAAAATATGACTTCATCCAGACATTAAAGCTGTTTCCTCAATCACTACTATCTGTCACAAGATGTCTAGCTTTTAATAAAAACACATGAGGCACTTGAAAAGGTATGAAAGCACATCATACTGACAAGAGACAAAGCCGCTAACAAAATCAGACTCTACCACAGATGCTATAGTTACCTTATAAGTACTTTCAATAACTCACATGAGTAAATTTACAGTACTACTAATAAAAGGCTTCTCAATATTGTTCCTTTTTGGTCCAAGACTGCAACATGTAACTATATGCTGCAGATCGCTGCTGCACATGGCTGCATGTCTAAATTTGTTTCCCTGCTGTTGTGAGAAAACACTGATCAAAAGTAACCAGGCAAAAGAAAAAGTTTACTTTGTTTCTATGTGATAGTCCCCTGTCCAGGGATGCTTAAGTGGGTACTTTAAGCGTGAGCTTGAAGCAGAAACTATGAAGGAGGCTTTCTTGCTTGCTTCCTCTGGCTTGCTCAGCTACCTGTTCTATGCAGCCAGAGTTCACCTACCTAAGGATGCTACTGCCCAAAGTAGGCTGCGTCTTTCTATAACAATTAGCAATCAGCAATGTGTCCCATTTTCATACCCACCAACCAATCTGATAACAGCAATTCCTTACTTGAGATCTCTTCTTCCAAGAAAACTCTAGTTTATGTCAAGTATACAAGCACTGTGGAAAACCAAGAATGCCGCCAAACATAAAACTGTGAATTTACTTTTTTTTATTATAAATAAAGTATCATTTGTTATTCATATATCCCCTTGGTCAAACTCTCTTCCCCCTCCTGCCCCTCTCAGTCACTCTCTCTTCTCCCCATCTCCTTATGTCCTCCCCAACAAGGGCAGGAGGTCCCAAGGTCCCAAGGTGGCTTAGTTCAGCATCCACTCCAGGCAGATCTGCTTTCCTGATCCCAACATCAAGACTGGGTCAGTTGTTCCTCTGGAGGGAATGGGCTCCAAGGTGATGGTCCAAGGTGCTTCAGATCCCAAGCTGTTCAGCGGTTGTGGTTTGCAGCTTGGGAATGCTTTTGTTTTTGCTTAAAACATGAGTTTATTAATGATTATTTTTGTATATCAAGTACACTGTTCTCAAGCATGAACCTTGCAGATTGCAATGTCATATTGCAACATCAAAGGTTGGGCATGCTTGGAACTTGGTGACTCATTGTTTAAGGAGGTTTTTTGTGTGTTATAAGATGGTTGACAGTACACCAAAACTAAAACTAGATTCTAGTAGTATTTATCCCAGGTGTGACAACCAAATTGACTTACCTTTGTCACTAGAAAATGTTCTCTACAGAGAAGAAGAGAAGGTGTGGAGGACAGAGCAGAAAGGTGAAGAATAAAGGAAGGAAGGGAGATTCTCTAAACTTGATAGTGGGAAGACAACGCAGAGGGTAAACTAACTGCCAGCACCCATGCACGAGACCAGAAGTATCAGTTTGCTCCTGTCACCGAGAACTCTTCGGGGTAAAGACAAGAGGATTGTTGAGGAAATACAGACAGGGATATAGTAAGCACACAACATCACTTTCTGGCCTCTGCACGCATGCTGGTGAACACAGGTGCCAATTCACAAACACACTTATATAACATGCACACAAATACACACACACATATTTGTTTATATAAACTGCTACCATAAGAAAAAGACTTGGAGTCAGTAAGAGCAAAATGATATACAGAAAAACAAATTGAAAAAAAAAACCAGCAGATTTTTGTCAGAAAAAAAAAAAGTGATGTGATAAACAAAATACCAAGAGCAAAACTATAAAAGAGAAGTCAACATCTAGCAGGATAATAGCTAAAAATGGTACAGAAGAAAAAAAATTCTCTGGAAAATATAACCAGAGAAAAATGTCAGGCTTATTATAAATATTAAAATAACTTTCCAGACAGAAATAATAATGTATTTGACAGAAACATGGTTCTTTACACAAACAAGGATGTAAGGTACTTGTAAGGAATGTATTAGTATCAGAATAAAGGTATAAGATCTTGTCTTATCTTTATGATCTGAAGTAAAAATAGTAATAATATATAACTTTATAATTTATACAAAGCTCAGCATATGGAACCAATGACACAAGGTATTAGAAAAAGAATTCAACTGTTGTAAGATCCTGGTTGAATTCACAAAGCATCATCTGAAGGTAAAACGTCATCAAGCAGATTTGTGTATTGTGAGATCCTGGCAACTATTAAAACACATAATGAGTAGGTGTAAATAATATGCAAATCGTGTATGTAAACTATAATCAATGTAAAGCTGCCTTAGCCCCAGAGAAAGGAGAGCAAAAGGAAGAGACAAATGCAGGCCTAGAGAAAAGAAAGCAAGGATTCAGGCTTGTTTGCCTTAGAGCATCTCACACTATGGCATAAAGGTTGATCGCAAACCCCTGGACTCCTTATTCTCAGAACTCAGTGCCACCCCACCTGACTAAAACACCAGATTTTAATTTATTTATAAACACAGGAATTTTAATGGTTTAGAAACATTAAGAGAAAGGTCATTTCCAATTATGTTTAAAAATCAAAACCTTAAAGCTGTATATAAGCAACTCACTCTAAATATAAATGTAAAAGGTTAGACAGTGATACATCTTACAGCCAAGAGGCAGAATAATCTACAGGAGCTATTTTCATGTGAGACAAAACATTCACAGAAAATGAAGTATAATAAGAAAGAAAGATGGTATCAAATAAGAGCTTGGAACTCCCACAAGATACAACAATCCCAACTATGTAGACGTGTAAAACAAAGAAAGATTAAAATGGCATAAAGCAAGAAAGGAACAGAACTGACAAATCAGCAATTATGACTGGGGACGGCAAGTTTAATCTCAGTAGTTGGCAGAATAGGCTGTCAGGGATGGCACCCTAAACACCCTTGGTGTAATTGACATTTATAGAACATGTTACTGTAGCAGCATGCATAGTTTCTTCCCAAAGCTCATGAAACATCCATCAAGATCCATGCCATGACAAGAAGTGAATCAGATGCCAATAGATTTGGTCAACAGAATAACAGTATGCCAAGTGCGTTACCATCAGAACACAATGGAGTTGCACTAGAAACCAGTAACAAAATTATCAGCCAAAACTTCAAATAGTTGGAAGCTAAAGAAGATGCTTCTAAACACTCTGGAGAAAGAAAGATTCAAAGTATATTTAAAAACACTTTTAACTAGGTGAGATAAAATTTTAAAAATAATCATTTGTGGGGTAAATTCGGAGCAGTCTTTACAGGTAAATTCATAGCTTTAAAAGTTCTTATTAATAATCACTACCATAAAAATCAGTAAGTTAAGCTACTATCTTAAGGAATCAAAAAAAATTATGAGTGAAAGTTGAATATTAAACACATGCCAAAGGCAGAAGGGGAAAGCACGATAACAAAATTGAAAATAAAATTTACACAGATAATTCATTAAGACAAAAATGATTCCTTGCAAAGGTCTATGAAGCTGATCAGAAATAATAAGACAAAATAGAAAAAGAACACAATACAGATATTAAGAAACAGAATACATCAATACAGACTCTTTCTGTTTTACCAAGGAAAATAATGAACTACTAAGAACTAAACTCTAATCAGAAATTCAGCTACCTAGTTAAAATGAGCCAATTTTCAAAGCACAGAATTTACCAAATAGTACAAAAAGCAAGTGGATAATGTGAATAATTTCATGGCTATTAAATATATTAAGTTTATGACAAAAGAAAATAAAAGTAACAACAAAAAAATGTCTACCAACAAAGAAAGTCCCAGGCCCAAATTAATTTCATTGATGAATTCATTTAGACATTTAAGGGTAATAATAATATGAACATGAATTCTATGTTGTATGTCCAGAAAATATTTAGTTTTACTTTGGTTAGTTGAGTGTGTGTGTGTGTGTGTGTGTGTGTGTAAGAGAGAGAGAGAGAGAGAGAGAGAGAGAGAGAGAGAGAGAGAGAGAGGAGGAGGAGGAGAAGGAGGAGGAGAAAAAGAGTATATGTGCCTGTTTCAAGGCAGGTCTCTCCCTGAACCTGGGGCTCACATTTTCTTTTCTAAGCTGGAAGCTGGTAAAACCCAGCAACCCCTCTTAAAGTTAGGTTACAGGTGTTTCGTGGGAATGCCCCACTTGTTACAAGGGTAATAGAATCTGAACTCAGTCTTAATGATTTTGGAACAAGCACTCTTAACCAGTGAGCCATCTTTCCAGATCTATAAAAAGAATTATTTTCCAATTTATTTCTATGAGGTTCTATTGTTGTGGCAGGTACTTGATAAGAATAAAAAAACAGAACAGTTTTGGATTTTGTTTTGTTTTGTTTTGTTTACTGACTCCATTAGTTTAGTTTGTGATCTCTGGCATGATTGCTTTGGGACCATGGTAAGGCTGCACATCATGATAGAAGGGCATGGAAAAAGAAAGATGTTCATCTCATGACAGCTGCCAGTCAAAAAGAGAGAAAGAGAAAGAAGTTGGGGACAATATGTACTACTGAAAAATGCATTTGGAGTGACCTACTTTCTCCAACAAGGCTCTACCTTCTGATAGCCTAATCAATTATGAACTTATTTGTAGAACCATCAATTAATCACATTAGTGCTATGGAATAATCCCTTTGGACACTGTGAAGATTTGTCACTGTGATTGGTTTACTAAACAAATTGATTAGCCAATAGCCAAACAGAATAAGGTTAGACAGAAAAGTCAAACTGAGAATGCTGGGAAAGAGAAGGGCAGAGTCTGGGGTCACCAGTCAAATGGAGAGGGAGCAGGAGATGAATGTGTCATGCTAATAAAGGTACTGCCACATGGCAGAATGTAAATAAGAAATATGGGTTAACTTAAAATGTAAGAGCTAGTTAGTAATAAGCTTGAGCTATTGGCCCAGAATTTATAATTAATATAAGCTTTAGTGTGTTTATTTGAGAGCAGCTCTAGGACAAGAAACATCCACCTACACACTAACATCCTAATGATTACTCCAGACCCCTTTCAGGTGCACAACTGTCTTCAACATTTTAACTTTTGGGGACATTACATATGCAAACCACAAAATTTGGACCCAAATATTCCAAAATGTTAAAAATTCCAGAATTTCCTCAGAAGTCTCAGTTCAAAGTCTTCCTTGAAACATGAAATAAATTCTTAACTCTGAGCCTCTGTGTCAATAAAAATAATAAGTTAAATATTTCCAATGTGTGTAGGATGGGCTAGGGTAGCATTTCTGTTAGAGAATGAATGAATGGAACCATAGACATGAAGGATGAGGCCCAAGCAAGATCAAAACCAGCAATAGAAACACTGAATCTCAGCTGGCACACAGGGCACACAGGGATGTGAGATGAGTTCTAAGGCCTTTGAGTAGCCCACTCTTGCATATTTTATGGAGCATGTGGCTTCTGTTGGCATGACTATGCTCACTTCAAGCAGTTTCCCTTGACACCTGTGCCACCCACAATCCTGGCACATTCAGCTTCCTGAAGTCTCAGCTGCAGCTTCAGAGATTTCAATCACAAAGGCTATTTACTGGACTTTGGCAATGGTAAACAATGCCTGGCTACCTGCTATTTCTCTAGAGTTGTGTGGAAATTCCATTAACTTGCAACTTTCACATTCTGCATATCTATAAACCCAATGTTATATGAATAATATTAAACTCTGAGACCAGGAAAGTGTTAGGCACACTTGAACAAAGACTGCAGGAGACTGAATGCCTGTGTGGCAGAGCATAGTGAAATAAAGCCTAGAGAAAAAAATCTAGCCATCCATGTAGGAAAAAGACACCATAACATTCTCTTCCCAGGGACATTTTTTGTTTACTCTTTCATATCTTAAGCCTGTAGTCAGTAGGGTCCAGACAATTCCAAAAATGCTTTCAGAGATTTTTCCTGTTGTCCTAGTACAAAACACTTAACTTCTTTTGTTTGTTTATTTTGTTTTGTTTTTTGAAACAAAGTTTCTCTGTGTAGCCCTGGCTGTCTGGAACTTGCTCTGTAGCCTTGAACTCAGAGGCCCACCTGCTTCTGCCTACATAGCACTGGAATTAAAGGTATTCACCATCACTACCTAGGTTAGTATGTGACTTAATAGTGTATTACTCTTCAGCAACCACAGCTTGCTTGGTTCCACCTTCAAAATTGCTTTTCTCACCAGTGTTCATGGTCTTCAAAGTCAAAGGCAACCAACCATCAATACCCATTCCACAGTGGGAAAGTTATGCTCCCTTGAAATTTCCTCTTTTAGATTGTCACTTCATCTCTTAACTCAACCTCTCAATAAAGTGTCAAAGCATAGACAAATTCTGGAACTCAATAAAAATGGCTTTGGCTTTGGCTCCAGATCCCTGTAGAGTCCCCATTTCCATCTGAAAATTCATGAGATACTACTGATTCTCAACATCCCTATCGAACACTTCAGGCTTTCTGTTCCCATCAGAACCCACCATTAAGTTCTGTCTACAGCACTCAAAGTCTTGACCCTCTGACTGCTCAGAACTCCTCTGAATTTCTTCCACAAAACAGTTTGAAAGACTACTGCATTATGTGTATTGACACTAATGACCACTTCTCATTATACATTTTCTCTGTTATCTTTCATTTCATGATCAACCTTAGCACACCCTGATACAAAACTGCCAAAAGAGCACAGAAAAGTACAGAGGAATCACTTTCATGAATATAGGTACTTATGTTTTAAAAAGCAAATGCATTGAGCTAAGAAATACAGAAAAAGTGGGTCTTACCCTGGAAATATTCAACTAGTTCAACATTTTGAAATGAAATAATGTAATTCACCCATTAATAGTCTTAAAAAGGGGGAAAGCATGTAAATATATTAAAAGATACAAGGTAATGCTGTTTGCCACAAATTATGAACAGATTCTGAGTAACATCAGTAATCATGAAAACATAAATTAAAACCAAAATGTTATACAATTTTCACATTTAGTACTTTAGATAAGCTAACAAAAGTCCTGACCACATAACAATTATTAAGAACAGAGTGGAGCCAGAACTCTGATAGCCTACTGAGATAAAGGAAAATATATATACACATTCTGAAATGCTTTGCAGTTTTTCTTATAAAGTTCAATGTGTATTTTCCATAGGAGCCATAATTTTATCTATTTACTGGAGAGATATGCAAATCTGTGTCCACACAAGAACCTTTACACATTTATTGGTATCATCTGTACTCGGAACTAGGAACTCACTCTTTGCTCTTTCACCAGCAAGTGGATTTGCCAACTGCTCCATACATTCAGTGTAAAAGGAAATGCTAGTAAGCAATAAAAGCAAATGTATTATTAACTCATGAAACAGCATGATATTTCTTAATAAATTTTGCAATGAGAAAAAAGCCATACTTAAAATACTAATACATATTTATGATCTGATTTATATAACCTTCTGGAAAGGCAAAACTATAATGTCAGGTCTTCAGTTGCCTGATTGCAAGTAGAGGGCTAAGATGACTACATAGGGTTATATAATATTGGATCCTGTCATAGTGAAGAGTGAGTATTAACAGTGGTAAATGAGAGTAAAGTCCAGTCTGGTAGGACTATGCCAACTTCTTTATTTTGGTATTTTATGTTATGTGAGATGTTGATGATAGAGGAAACTGGAGGGAGCACTAAAGGGAAGCTCTGCAGTGTATGAAGCCTTTCCATAGGGATGGTTTTCCATTTCCTCATCCATCCAGCTTGGAAGCAGAGCCCTCTCTGGTTTTCCTTTTTTGGTTTATTAAGTCCTACTGATGCATCCTTGATTGGTCTCAAAGGCACCAGTTAAGAAAGACTTCCCTTTCTCTGTACACAGAGTGTGCATACCTCTGCTTTCTTGGTACCAATATCTTTACTCCATGCCTCATGTATCTCAGGCCTCCACTTGTCCAGGAGCCATCCCTCCTGACTCCTGGTCTGCTACATGGTGTGCCTGTGTATTGGAATTTGTGAATTCTTTATGGCTTACCATATCTGTGTTTCCTTCTTTCTGGATCTATTAGCCAACTTCACTTTTTCTCTTATGCACATCACTGTCTACATTCAAACAACTACTTCTCACATTATATCCAATCCCATCATCTTTAAATGGCAAGATTACCTTATTCTATTCATAAGACCACCTGACTTCCCACTTTACCTCAATTTTTCCCCAACTGATCATTTTCAGATTCACAGAGGACTGTGTACATCTCTTATGATGGGTTACTTATATCTATTTTATTGCCAGAGAGTCATTTGTATACTTTTATCTCCACAACTAACATTATAGATATATAATTTTAATGGATTATGGGTGCAAAAAATACCTCTCACATAGTAAAATTACTTTCCTTAGAGTCTCAAAGACTGTAACAAATATAGCATGGATTTTCAATAGAATTACATGGAATAACTTGGAATAATATAAAATGGAATTTAAATAGTATTTTATACTGCCAATTAAAACTTGAATTGTTTTTATGTCAAGAAACTTATTAAGATTCATAAGAGAATATTTCTTTAAAAGAAAGAGAGCTCCCTGATGCACAGAGAAATAAACATTATTAACAAGTAGATATTTACTCAAGTTTTAATCTTCTTCATATGGGCAAATATTTCTCTGTAAATAATTATCTTGAAACTTTTTCTTGTTAACATTATATCACTATTGTTATTCAAAAGTCAATCTACAAATTGATTCAGCAGGTAAGAGTATTTTCCACCAAGACTGTAACGTAAATTCAGTCTCTGAGACTCACATGGTAGAAGGAAAGAAAGAGCTTCTTCAAGTTGTCATCTGACCTCCACACACAATTAGTGGCAGCTCATTACACACACACACAGAGAGAGAGAGAGAAAGAGAGAGAGAGAGAGAGATAGATAGGCTCACATACAAAAAATAAATGAAATTGTAAAAACTTCTAAATCTTTTTAAATTACTCCAGAGTAGTCTTCTGTATGAATTCTCATAATGAATTACTCAAACTACTATAATTAAGCATCCAACCTCTGACCAGTTTTTCTCTTATTAATAACGCTGTTGATTACATGTCTATAAACATATCCTTGGATCCCACTCCCTCCAGAGGAACACCTGACTCAGTCTTGATGTTGGGATGAGGAAACTGGATCTGCCAGGAGTGGATGCTGTACTAAGCCATATTGGGACCTTGGAGCCTCCTGCTCATGCTGGGGAGGAGATGGAGAGATGTGGAGAAGAGAGAGTGACTGGAGGGGGTGGGAGGGGGAAGGGACCTTGAACAAGGATATACACAGATAGAAAATGTGACTTTATTCATAATAAAAATCATTTATCAATATGTTTATTTCCATTGAGTTTTCTAACAGTAAAAAACAAAGACATACACATTTAAACATCCACGACCTGTAGCACCAGTTTTCTTTAGAATATCTCATGCCAATTTGCATTTAAACAATTATACATGGGATAGTTTATCCCATCATACCTGCACCAATAAAATGTGTTATTTGTTTATGTGCTTACATTTATTTATTTATTTAGTGTGTGTGAGTGTGTGTGTGTGTGTGTGTGTGTGTGTGTGTGTGTCCCACAATGCATGTATAGTGCACAGAGGGCAACTTGCAGGAGTCAGTTCTCACCATCCATGATCTGAGTTTCTGGATCAAGTTCTAGCCATCAGACTCAGTAGCAAGGGCCTTCACAAACTGACCCACCTTTCCAGAACCTTTTTTTAATTTTTAAAGGCTCATTAGCTTTTTATGCAATTCTTTCATTCAGTGGTGCTTTTCTAAGAGATAACCAAATATTTGTCTCTTATTCACTGTTCATTGTATACCCAAGACATCACTTTGTTCTTGGAAGGTTCTTTTTCAGGCACACTGTTATTAATTTTATTTATTTTACAGACTCTCTCTTTTAGGTTTTTACATCACTGTGACAAAAGATCGAAGAAAAGTATTTAAAAGAAAGATGGCCTTATTTGATGAAAGAAAATAAGTGGCTCAGAAACCTTTCTTCTGACCTCCATGCATATGCTGTGGCATTCTCAGTCCTCTGAGCCCCCGAGCAAAATAGATAATAATTTAAAAAATAAAAAGGTTGATAAACTTACTTGGAAACATATTCTAGAAGTTTCTAGAGTTTTCAAAGTATGATTATTCTGCCCAGCCCAGACTCCTCTAGCCTGTGAGGAGGCGGAAGAGCATTACAAAGGAAAGCTAAATGGAACAAAGCTGCTTGATTGCTCTAGCCAGAAGCTGAGGAGGAAGGAGGGGGCCAGAAAGAAGCCTTTCAGACATGGCATCTGTTATCTACTACCTCAGCCTCTCCTCACCTTCAACACATAAGCAGGCCCACTTCGAACCCACACCACAGACTATCTAGTTACATTTTCAATCTACCCATGGGTTAATATTAAACTATCATATCAAAGCCTTAATAATCTGATTGTTTCTGTAAAGATTCTTATAAGCACATCTAGAAATATGTATTTCTAATTTCCTATGGATCCCTTAGTTCAACCAACTTGACAATGAAAATAAACCGTGATCACATCTTTGTTCCATCTCCATTGATATAATCTTCATTGGTGTTTTCTTCATCTTTTCACATATAAATTGTTATATATATAAGATATTTTTGAAGGGTAAGAAATAAATTTAGGATGTCAAACAATGATGAAAAACAGAGAGAAGAGAGTGAAAAACATTTACAGAGTTGGGTAGGAAAGGAAGAGGGAAGATCTAAGGCAGAACTGAAAAAGATGGCTGAATATGATCAAAATGCAGTATAGAAAATATTCAAATGATTAATAAAAACATGATTTCTTATAAAAAACATTTTAACACAAACTTAAGTTTTTTTTTCATTTAGACTTTAACAATTAGGTTTTGTACATGGTAGAAATAATTTAACCAGCTTCCCATTAACAGAAATCTATCAACATATATAGTAGCACAAGGGCAGCTATGCCTCCAAATACATCACCTCCTGCCATCACATGATGCTGAGTCTAAGCACCTAACTCCTTTAAAGCTACTCCTAGATGTATTGATGAGATACCCTGCATTTCTAAGGTTATTCCTAGAAAAATAATGAAAAATTAAAGACATTCCCCTACTTATGATAGATTACATCTATAAAGAGTGATTAAAGACAATTTTACCAAAATTAATCAATATTTAAGCCATTAGGAGATCAAAACTTTGCTTGGTGGCAAAGTAACCAGTTGTTAATTTCTTGCTACATTCTAGATTCTCATTAATATTCTCAGTGTATTCTTAAATTTTTATATGAATAAAACATCTTTATTATACATCCTCAAGATTGTGACTAATGATCCACAAACCCACACTTAAGACATCTTTCTCCTTCTTCTGTGAGAGTGATTCTGTAGTGTGTGTGTGTGTGTGTGTGTGTGTGTGTGTGTGTGTGTGTGTGTGTGTGTGTGTATGCACACACCTGCCTGTCCTAACTCTCAGTAGTGGAGTGAGTGTGTTTTGTCATTGACTAGCTTCTTTTTGATTAAATGATAACAGTATTTACCATTTAATACCTAGAAGTTATCTCTCTGTCAGTACAAATGCTTATTGATGCACTAATTTGAACATCCTAATTATTATCATTTTGTTTAAAAATCTGTTTCCAATTAGCTTTTCTTTATGCTAAGTTCAAAATACCTTAGGCTAGAGTATCCCCTGAAGGCCATTTTAGAACAATGCCTCTTTATTATTTTATGTGAATTAATTACTCATTGATATATTTGATTCTCTAGCTTCGGGTGAGGAGGATACCAAGACAGAAGTGTGGTTGAACTCCTTTTCATGTTCATTCTTACACAAAAAGTAAAGCCTCACATGTAAAACTGTTACAAATTCCAAGGCCTACAAAACTGTCCCTACCATTCATATTAGCCACACCTTCTTCTCTGATGATGTTTATGAGATGTCACCCTAATTTTCTGTATTTAAGGGTCACAGTGGTGGTTAATATTAACTGTTAATTAGACACAATCATGACTCACATAAGAGATTATCTAGATTATGTTAATTGACATAAGAGATTATCTAGATTATGTTAATTGAAGTGCAAAGGTGCATCTTAGTGATGGGTGGCACCATTCCATCAGCCAGAGTCCCAGGCTGAATAAAAAGGAGGAAGTGAGCTGAGTGCTAACATTCATCTCTCTGCTTCCTGTCTGTGGATGCAATATAACTAACTGCCTCACAGTCCTGTTGCTATTGCATCCTCACCATGACTGTCCCTCCAAGTTGGGAGCCAAAGAACTCTTTAGAAATGCTGTTTGTCATGAAAACCTCAAATAACTAATATGAACACCCATGGAGCTGTCTGTTTATTTGCTTTGCTGCCCCAGTGGCTGTATTTTAGGTTTAATTCTGGGCCCAATTGGAAGCCTGGCCAATGAATCTTAAAAGATTATGATTTCTCTGGTAATATGGACATGCTTGAGGATTGAAAACAATTATTAGACTAGAGGTATTTATGAACAATTGGACCATTTTCATCAGATTACTTTCATAGATAACATGGGAAAATTTTACAATTCACTTTGAAGTTGTTGGACTATACACGTTTCTTAAAAAGAAAAAAGCACTTTAGTAGACTTGTTTCATCCTGATTGTTCTTATTCTCTAACTTCTCAACTTTCTGCTTAGCCATCCAAACCACCAAGCTCATTCCTACTTAGTCTCACAGTTTCAGTCTCAGAGAAGGGTCTCCAAGATGTAGCTGGCCACCTCCATGCAGTGTAGCCAATTTCCAAAGTCTCTCTCTTACGGGCTGCTGTGCTATAAAGAGTTTTCTCCCACAGCCACTGCTTGCTGGTTTAGAAACACAGCTTTTGGGCTTAAAATCACAGCTCTATGATATTTAAAACTGCTTCCCAGAAGCAGAGCTTTACAGTTTAGCAATTTAAAAACTCTCCTGGTTAGAAAATGAATAAAGATACACAACAAAACAGACTCAGATGGAGAAAACTTCTAAACATGTTACAATGTGTATAAGATTGGGGAAAGAAAAAAAAAGGGGGGGTACAAAAAGTCCTTAAAAAGAGAAATAGAGTGATAAAATATAATAAGCCATATAAAGATGGAAAACATACAGTCTAGATTATGTATATTGTGTTTTCTTTTAATTTTGTAACTGTTAATGAGATAGCTGTAGAAAGGCATTTGATTGTAAAGGCTGCTAAGTTAAACCAACATATATATTTTAAAGGTATCTTGACTTTGAAATTTAGGTCTAAGGATATGTTGCTTTGGAAAAGAGGTTCTGCTTTTGTTTCCACAGAAGATGAAAACCTGTGGATTGCTTCCAGACTAATATGGCTTGATCAAGTAAGACTCCCCTGAAAAACCTCCAGTAGGAAGAGATGGCCACATAAGCTTCAAGGCTGCCAACCAACATGATCTAGCCTCAGGACTCCCATAATATTTCCAGGATCCCCATTTAGTAGGAAGTAGTTTATGGAAAACTATGCCCTGTAATAAGATGCTTCTGGCCTATCTGGCCCATGACCAAACCTGCATACCCAAAGTCTCACAGAAACACACAGAAGCTTACATTAATTACATGCTGCTTGTCCTTTGGCTCAGGCATATTGCTAGCTAGCTCCTGTATCTTAATTCAACCCATTTCCATTAATCTGTCTTGCCATGTGACCCATGGCTTACCTATTTCTTTACATCTTGCTTCTTGGGTAGCTGGATTGTATCTCCTGTGACTCAACCCTCTTTTCCCTGTACCTATGCTTGGATTTCCTGCCTACTTCCAAGATGCCTTGCCACTGGTCAAAACAGTTCCTTTATTAACAAATGACATTCACAGCATACAGAAAGACATCCCACATCAATATCCAAATTCCCAAAATATTGTTTATAAATGTTTTTTTTCATTATAAATTGTTAATGGTTATAATCAATCTCTTTCTAGGGGTATATGTTATAAAAATTATTTTTAAAAAATATATTATTGAATACACCTTGATTCAAAAAGTTACTGTTAATCTCAAAATACTTTACATTGGTATGGATTTTGGTTTATTGATACAAATTTGAGGTTAATTTTGTTATAGTTCTGTATATTTCTACTCTTATTTAAGGTATTATGTTTATGCAATTTGTTTAAAATTTTAATGTAAAATTAAAAGTACAGATTAATAATTAGTCATCTCTGAAAATTAAACTTATACTCATTTTAGGAGTTTGTTTAGATATACAAAGATATATTTTAACTATAGGTTATCTTCAAACACTTCAAAAACCTACAGAGTATGTCATTGAAATATTGTAAGAACTTAGACCTTTCTGTACAACTGAGATATGTTTGCCCCTGGCAGCACCAATATACTTCAAGAGAACGATGAGCATTGAAAAAACTCCAAATGGAGTTTACTTTCCTTGTGGCAAAATCAGCCACTGGACAAGAAATTGCTTGACAGTATGCTATATAAACTGGACATGTAGGACCCATTGGAAAGTGACCTCTAGACTTTGCCAGAACAAGCTGGTATGGTTCTTCAGGTTCCTGCTTCACAGAGAAAACTGCCAGACATTCTACAGTCACAAGGAAAAGCAATTGACAAACCTTGCCAAAATGTATAAAACAATCCTTCAAATTTCCTGCTTCACTGAAAAGTCAGCCAGAAATTCTAGGCCTATAGGTTGAAGATGGATGCCCTAACATTACAAAGGAACTTTGGGTGACTGTCAAGGTAGCCAGATGTCTCTGAAATTTCTAGAATTTGAAGGTTCCTTGCAATGCACTTCCTGTTTACTTAGGTAATATTATACCCTTCTGTGGTCTTTGATGGAGTTGAAGATTTGACAGTTATAATTATAGTTTTCTTTAGTTATAATAAAAAGCAAGTTAGATATAAAACTTCAGCCTCACAAAAATAGAATAGATGGTAGAATATTTTTCTTAATTTTACTAAATACAAATATATCAGATATTGTAACTATAATTTTTACTTGGTAACTATTTTGTTATATGTAATTTTGCTGTGTTAAAATTGAAATTTCTAATTAGACAGAAAAGAGGAAGTGATATGGGATATTATTTTATATACTGTAAATATGCTTTATTATTGGTAAATAAAGAAACTGTTTTGGCCTATGGCAAAACATCTTATAGGCACGCAGGAAGTCTGAGCATAGATATAGGAGAAGGGCAGAGTCAGAAGGAGACACTGCAAGCTGCTGCCCAAAGAAGCAAGATGTAAAGAAACACAGGTGAGCCACAAGCCATGTGGCAATAAACAGTTCAATAAAAATGGGTTGAATTAAGTTGAAAGAGCTAGTGAGTAATGAGCCTGAACCATAAGCCAAACAGTTTGTAATTAATATAAACATTTGTGTGATTATTTGGGACCAAGCAACCACAGACAGGTCCAGACCTTGAGGCTAGGCCAGGCCAGAAACTACAGGCAACAACTTAGTTACTCAATCTCTCCTATTCCACTCCTGTGGCATGGCCACTACAGGATTCTACAACCCTCATCATAACTGTCAAGCTTCAGAAAACACATATGAAGTCTCTCTGGCCATTTACCATATTATCAGCAATAGGTAACTGGTTTAAACTCACTAAGTGCATTGAGAAAAAATTTCTTATGAATAAATAACGACATGCATGTAGGCTCATATGTTTGCACACATGATCCTCATCTAGGGTTCCTTCTTATAAAGATTATGCAACTATTAATAGGTGGAAACTTATTGAAAAAAAAAGGGTCATTACAGGTGGGTCAGCTGTGTTTGTGGTTAAGCTCTGACCTACTAGGAAGTGAAGTCATGTTTCCATTGCCACAGATGAATTGGTCCCATTGTTATACTTTACCTACCATGAGGGACTTGGGTCTACCCTGCCTTGTGTGTGATCCAGAGTAAATCCTCCCTCTCTCATGTTGCTTCCTGTCAGATATTCAATCTCAGTTATGACAAAAAAAGCATCTAAACCAAAATCTGTATTCCATTTTGAAAAACATTAGGTTTATTTTGTGTGTGATGGTGTGTTGCATGTTGTGCCTGTACTGTTTGTGAGGACACACAGATGTGTGTATGTGCATACATATGTGAATGTTGAGACCAAGGGTTGACTTCTATCCTTCTCTAATGAATCTCTGTCTTTTGTTTGTTTTCCTTTAGTAATTTTATGTATTTATTTTTTTTTGAAGCAAGGTCTCACTGATACTGAAATACATTGACTTGGCTAGGCTGGCTGGCCAATACACTTCAGGTTCTGTGTTTCTCTACCCTCTACATGCTATTGTTAGAGAAACAAGTTGCTATTCCCAGCTTTTTATGTTCTAGGGGTCTACCAAACTCAGGTCTTGATGCTGTTGTGACAGGCCGACAAATTGAATATTCTCCATCGCTTCTGTAAGTGCTAAATTTCAGGAAACTTTTACAGACATGCAAGGTCTATTCTTTTTCAAAGGTCAGAAATGTGGTTAGAAAGCATTGAAATGTAAGTATTTAAAAATATAAATATGTACAGCTGCATTTCAATTCAATGAATTCCTTAGGCATTAAAACAGAAGATACTATTTTATAATATTAATAATCTCCAAGTTAAGAGCTTAAAGTTATTTTCCTAGACCAAAAAAATTATCAATGCAATAAAAATAAATTTGGAAGAATGAATCCGTAGAATCCTGCTCCAGATTCTCAGAATATTATTTAGACCATTATCCCAGATTAACACCCCTATTACCAAGCATCAGTGTGAGTTCAGTTCTCATTAAATTTCTGTCCTGACTAGTGGCATTCTGTCATAAAGTCATCTACTGTTTGACAGCTTGAAAAGGAGTTACGAATTGAAACTTGCAGAGCAAAACATCATGCAATGTTTCATTCCCATCTCACTTCCTTCAGCAGGACTCACAGCATCAGATTGAGATGAACTTCCCTTACATGTAAATTAATGTAAATTTCAGGTTAACATGAGTTAATT
The DNA here is from genome assembly GCA_004025045.1 of Sigmodon hispidus. NCBI lineage: Eukaryota > Metazoa > Chordata > Mammalia > Rodentia > Cricetidae > Sigmodon > Sigmodon hispidus. The sequence continues at coordinate 51,027 of PVIH01004442.1, forward strand.
TAATTTTATATCAATGATGAGTATGAGGTAAAATTTTAATTAAAATGATGATAGGCTATTTGGCATTTAGTGATAGAATGATGAAATTATGTTTAAGGGATTTTCCTTTCACTGAGGCGATGGGATTCTGGGGGGGGGGGAGGAAAAGGAGAGCACAGGATGTTCTGTGCTTGGGCACAAGCAGCCTGCCTCCCTTCCAGGAATATAAAAAGTCAGCCTCTTAGTTCTGCTTCTACAGGCAGCCTGAGAGCTGGGATCTCTAATCAGTCATGTAACAGGGTAATCACTGACACTCCCTGTGTAATTTTCCATCTGTAAAAAGGTATATGTATTTTAAAGTCTTCCATTTCTGCATCGCAGTAATAACATGGGAATTATATAAGATTCTAAGCATGAAAGCTCCTGAAAAACTTAGAAGCATTATAGAAACTAAGTGGAAGATATGCCATCGTTACTCTTAGTCTTCTTGAATGTCGACATTACTTCTTTGCTAGCTGTAAAAGTATCTCAGAAAGTTTTTGCTCTGAAACTTGAGAAAGTGGCCACATACCTCTTTCTTCAGAGAACTTCTAAGGTTTTGGCATTGTTGAAGTTTGATTGAGGTAGTTCTTTGTTTCAGAGGCCATCTCAGCAGCATGTACCCAATGAATGCCAGTAGCCCCTTTCCTACTGTGACAATGAAGACTCCAGACACTGATCTATTTATTTATAACATGAAAACTATCTTGCAAAGAACACACAGAACTTTGTAAAGGTATATTTAAGTATGTGAATCATAAATCATGTGTGCATAAATATGTAACTACTCACGAAAAATTAATGGTCAAGCTTCTGATCCCATTATTAACATCTTAAGTGTTACCAGACTATGATTGGAAGGGGATTAGTCATATTGAGACAAGCATCATTAAAACAGACAACACCTTCATCAAGGCTGCAACACAATGTCAGAAATTCACATCAACAGAAAATACTGATACTTCCAAATAGCATATTATCAAAATCTAAATGCAAACTAATAAACAGACAATTAAATTGATTCCTCTTTAATATTTTCTCTAATTTGCTAAAGCAAGAATTATAGTGCTAACTGAGCAGATATTTGCATGCCGAGATGTGTTTATAAAATAATGACCCAGATCAATAATAAACAAATTACAGTTTTCAAAGTCCTTAATATTTAAAGAACTCCATCATAATGGAAAGATAATCAAGAAGAGATATTATTTCTCCACATTTTGTGATTGTTCTGGTTATTTTGGCAGCTCAAGTACACTAGCCTTTGCATTCCTTTGAGGAAGCTAGAGGTAGTAACAATGTGGCCTCCTGTCAGAACCACTATAAATGAAAAACAAAAGTGTTAAGTTTCTCCAACTAAAAGGCAAGACTAGTGAGTACATATCAGAGAAAGAAAGAGGAGGTACATACTTTATACGATTTACTAGCTGTCAATCTAATTCTTTTATTTCCTTTTTAAAATTTTATTTAAATTATTAAAATTCATTTTTCATACCAACCACAGATTTTTATCTTATCCCTCCTTCTGCCCCTCCCCCAGCCTACCCTCTCCACTCCCCAGATCCTCTTCCAAAAGGTTAATGCCTCCTATGGGGAGTCAGCAAAGCCTGATACATCCAGCTGAGGCAGAATCAAGCCCCTCCCCCCTGCATCAAGGATGAGCAAGGCTTCTCACCAAAGGGTGTGGGCTCCAGAAAGCCAGCTCATGCAACAGGAGTAGATTCTGATCCCACTGCTAAGGGCTCCTTAAACAAACCAAGCTACACAACTGTCTCCTTTCTGCAGAGGGCCTAGTCCAGTCCCATGCAGACTCCACAGCTGTCCATCAGTTCCCACAAGTTTATTTTAGTTGTCTCTGTAGATTTCATCATGATCTTGACACCCTCCACACACACAAAAATCCCTCTTCCTTCTCTTTGACTAGACTCTTGAAACTTGGCCTGGTGCTTGTGGATCCCTGTATCTGCTTCCATCAGTTCCTGGATGAAGATTGATGACAGTTAGGGTATTCATTAATCTGATCACTGGGGTAGGCCAGCTTAGGCACCCTCTCCACTATTGCTAGTAGTCTAAACTGGGGTCAACCGTGTGGATTCCTGGGAAATTCCCTAGCACTGGTTTTCTCCCTAACTCCATAATGTCTTCCTCTAGCAAGATATGTCTTTCATTCCTCTCCTACTTGGTCCTTACCACAGCTTGACCATCCTGTTCCCTCATGTTCTCATCCCACATCTCCTCTCCTCTATTGCCTGCACTCACCCCTCTCCCCGGCCCCCAGTTTACTCAGAAGATCTCAGCTATTTCCCCTTTTCAGGGTGATCTGTTCATTTCTCTTAGAGTCCTTCTCTGGAGCTGTGATTTCAGAATGGGAAAAGATTTTCACCAACCCTAAATCCAGCAGAAGGCTGATCTCCAAAATATATAAAGTACTCATAGAACTAGACATCAAAATACCAAACAATCCAATTTAAAAATGGGCTTCAGAGCTTAACAGAAGAATCTCAAATGACCAAAAGACATTTAAGGAATTGCTTGACATCCTTAGTCACCAGAGAAATACAAATCAAAATGTCTCTGAAATACCATATTACACCTGCCAGAATGACTAAGATCAAAAACACTGATAAGAGCTTAAGTTGGATTTGGACAGGATATGGAGCAAGGAGAACACTCCTCTCTATTGGTGGGATTGTAAACTTACACAGCCACTTTGAAAATCAGTGTTGCAACTTCCCAGAAAATTGGAAATCAATCTACCTAAGGACCCAATGATATCACTCTTGGCATATACTCAAGGAATGCTGAAAATCATACTACAAAAACATTTGCTCAGCTATATTCATACCAGCATTACTCATAATAGCCAGAGCCTGGAAACAACCTAGATGTCCCTCAATGGAAGGATGAATAAAGGAAAGTGAATACACACACAATGGAGTATTACTCAGCAGTAAAAAAAAACAATGACATCATGAAATTGGCATGCAAATAATTAAAACTAGAAAGTATCATTATGAATGAAGTAACCCAGACTCAGAAGGACAAACATGATATATACTCACTCATAAGTGGATATTAGGAAGCCAAGCTGATTCCTAATCCTCCTTGTATGTTATCTCATTCCTTCATAATAAAGGTCTATTGTGTTGAAATGGTAGTTTGGAAATATTCACTTATTTCTTTTTAGTTTTCAAAAAATCGATGAAAACTTCAAAATCTGAGTTCTACCTAACCCTACTGTCTCAAGTGATTAAAATAATCGTGGATTGTATATAATATCTGATATAATGCTTCCTGCCTTAAAACTATAGAACCAATGAGTATCCCAATTAAAGCACTCCACTTGGCTGCCTCCTTAAAATTTTCAGATCTAATATCAACATCAGATTAGGAAAAAATGGCCATATTTAGTCAATGAGGTTAAATGTTGAGGTTATTTTCAAATATAACATTAACCAAAATGAAAAAGGAGATAAATGGATAGAGAATAGGAGGAAGAAATAGAGTACAGCACAGGAAGCCAGAACAATTAGGTCATCACTGCAATGTGAACTGAGATAGAGAATAACCATGCAGATATTTTGGTTGACAATGAAAGAGGCATAAATGAGAGACACAGAAAAATAAGACATGGTGATGAGAGAAGTTGAGGTGAATAGAAAAATACCCTAGGAATATACTATTCTATTCACTTGATTTACTACTAAGTCTAGCAGGTTAGTATCAGTTAATAAATCAGAGTGGCAAAGCAGCTCCAACGACACCAGGAAAGTATAGTTACATTAAATATTTGTTCCATGTTGAAGCTATTGCCTCTGCTCCTCTTCCTTTTACCATATTGTCTAAGATTAATTTCTACTGTGGCATTTTCATACATCAGTATAATATGCTCTGGTCACACTCACCACTCCACAGTCACTTCCTTCCCCTCATCTCACCAAGCCCCTGCTTCTTCTAGTAAGTCACTTTCTCATGACCATTTCATTTTGTTCTCATTTTTATTTTTGTTTTATGATCCACTGAGCTTATCTAGGACCTCACACATGGGCATGAGGGCAGACCTATCCACTATAGCATGGGCAACTCATCAATGTCTATACTACTAAAGGGAGTGATTACCCCCTCAACAGCCTACAGCTGTTGCTAACTTCCTTTAAAATCCTTTGGACACATTCATTCTCCTTTTTGTTAAAATTCCCATCATGAAGGAACTTTCTGTGTCTAAGAGAGGCAAAAGTGAGGAGAATATGAAAGAAGCTGCCAACTCAGACAGATACAGTGAAGTATTCTGATTCCCATTGTAGAATTGTATCTCTGACTCTTCACACCTTTTGCCTTCATCTCCTATGTCGCAGAGCAATCCTCCTTCAAAGACCAACCCCTCAGCATCTTGCCTTCTTCCTTACTTTGTTCCTTCAATTTTCCTGCCATTTGCTAGAATTTCATTTCTTCCAGACATTGTCATTGCTTTCATTTTCCCCACTCTCTACAGACTTATATCTGCCTCCTCTTATCTGAAAAACAAAAGGAAAAGTGTATGCTGGCTTCATCCAACCCTTCTTTTTGGTCTCTTTAGCAAAAGTATGCTGTGCTGGTTTCACTTGCTCTGACAGCACACACTTTCTTCTAAACTCTCAAGGCTTCCCTGCACAACATTGTTTTTTCCTTAGATCTCTTTATAGCTTGCCTATACATTGAAAAGTTCTACCCACATTGAGGGTAGGTCTTTCCCCATAAGTTATCCCTCATAGTGCCCTTGCAACAGTTCTATCCTCAGACTTATACTCAAGATTAATAACATTTTTTGTGCCTACATGGAAATTCATACATGTTATTTTTAATTAGCCAATGGGGGAAATAATTATCCCCATTATCAACAGATTGATGCATAAATAAAATCTGGCATAGTTTTAGATGGCACATTTTTTAACAATAAAATAGGGACATATATGCAAAGGATTCTACTATCTATTACACAGAGCTACTTACACATCCATGTCTATCACTATCTTTCTACAATAGTATAGAGATGTAATGAGCCTAGATATTAATCAACAGACAAGTAGATACTGAAAATAGAAGGTAAACTCACATACACACACACACACACACATACACACATACACACACAATGACATTTTATTCAACCATAAAAATGAAATTTTCATGAAAATGAGTAGAACTAGAAAGCATGTTAAATGATGCAGCCCCCAAGTTCAGAAAAACAAGTCCTGCATGTTCTCTTTCATAAGCAGATCCTACTTCCTAACTGTTAAATATGTATATCCAGATGGAATAAATATGGGGAAAAGGCAGGAACCTAAAAAGGGACCCATGAAACTAGAGACAAAAGAATCCTTGGGGGAATGGAGTGAGGAAGATACTAGAACAAAATGAAGGGAAGAACGTTGGGGTAAAAGAATGTGTGGAAAAGGGAGTCATGGTCATGGGGAAGGCATGCACTGCAAGGAAACACCCAAAAGGAAGTATGAAGAGAAATCTATATTACTCTGTAAAGCTAATGTTTAAATATTGGAGGAAGAGGAGCTTGCAGTATAAATGCATTACATGAAAGAATAAATAAATATATAATGAATGAATGAATGAATAAATAAATACTTTGGAAAAGGTTTTGTCCTATATACATAGATTTTCTTGTTAGAATCTTGAGGAATAAAGATGCTGTACTATCAGAAACGAAACACTATTTTACTTTTAGTGAACAAGCTGTGTGTTTTGATACAATGCTGCTAATTTATTAAGCGCTCAGGTAAGCTACCAAAATTGATGGATGTATGTATGCTCTAAATTTAATTGTATTATTTTTTTAAATATTATCATCACTCCAAAAAGTAAGCAGCCACTATACTGTTAATAAAATTAAAAATTTAAACAAATATTTCAAATCAAGATGAAATATGGGAGGGGGATGATGGTGAAGAGAGGAGAAAAGAAGATGAAAGTGACCGTGATTAAAATGCCACAATGAAGCATATTACTCTGTATACCTAACATATGTTAATAACTCATGAAAATAAAAAATTAATTATTAGTTAGTGTTAAAGCATGGGCAGCCCTTGGAGGCATTATTAAAAAACATTGTAAAATAAGCTAATCACAAGCACAGTGCTGTGATTCCATTTATATGAAACATACAAAATGACAAAACTTATAGAAATGAAAAATTAATTGATAGTTGCTAACATTCAGGGATTGATAAAAATTTGGGAGCCATGTAAATAGGTACAAAGATAATCTGGGAGGTGGTAAAGATGATCTAAAACTGTGATAGTTTCTGTACATTTCTATCAATGTACTGAAAACCTTTGAATCATACACATTAGACTTTATTATAAAGTATGTAAATTATACCTCAAAATAAGATTATACAATATACTGAAAGTTCAATATTGAGCATAATAGAAAGCTAAATCCAGGCAGGTTTTATTTGTTTTCTGTTTGTTTGCTTGGTTGGTTTTGGTTTTAGTTTTCTTACTGTAGCATATCTGGGTTAGAGGACCTGCTCTGGACATTCTGGATAAGACCCCACCCAGAGCTTCTCAATGCCTGGATGAGCATCCTTCTAAAGAAGGTAAACACTGCCTGTAATTTTCAATATAATTATGTTGAACTGAGAAATCCTTAAAATATGAGCATGCAACTCTCCAAATCTGTAGTTCCCTGGCATTTCTTATTAAACATAAATTATTTGTGGTTTTCATAATAAATTGCCTAGGATTTCTCAATCATTATTTATATAAGTGACCATTTCACCAAACCTCAAGCTCATACTCCTGATAACTTTAGCAAGCCAGCCCCAAGCAGCTACAAAAATTAAAAGGCAACTTTCTTTCTATTTCAGCACCTTTTGATATTTTATTGAAATATAATTTTTCCGGAATTATCCAACTGATATGTCTATTGTAATTGTGTTAATATCACTTGTTTTCTTCTCTCTAGAATGTAAATTCTTAAGGTGTGCAACTATATTTGTTAGTTTTTTTCATATCTCAGAAACCCCAAAATTAATACCTTAAAATAGCAATGACTTACTTAGTTTTCTGGGGGTTTTTTTGTTTTTTGTTTTTTTTAATGAGACTATGAGAAATGTTCAGTCTTGCATGGGCTCATAATAAAATATAGTTGGTTCAGAATGGTCTTAAGTTGGATGAGTCCTCTGCTCTATCTAGTCTCTCAACTTACAGCAAGCAAGTATAAGTTTGATCTCATGACAGCTAGACAAAGTTACAAAGGAGAAATTCAAAGAATAAATGACTTGTTCATATACACCATCATAAATGACATCATATCATTTCTGTCCGAAGTCACAGGGGCAGTCTAAAATCCAAGGTGCTAGAAACATCTTCTATATCCTTTCATAAAAATACATGCATTACTTCACATACTTACTTATGGTCATGTGTATTCACAATTCTTAAACCTCTATTCTCTTAGCAATTTTCTATAGCCTCTGTATCATGATAGAAGCTGGAAATGTGGAAGGAAATCATAGTATCTATTTCTAGAAGCAATGTCTCAGAGAGACTTGGCCTGCTTTATTAATTGCTGTATCTTAATTGTATGCTTGTTCTATAGATGCTCCATAAATAGTCCCTGAATGAATGAATGCTTGAATTATCTTTTGGCTACATCTTACCAGAGTCACTCCCATGAACTGTCCTTTCTTTGTTGTAAATACATACTGTATATAGATGCTTGCATTAAAATCTACTTTAGGTAAATATTTACAATTGAAATGTGATCATGTTGTTCTTTTGAGGTTAAACTCAACGTTCATAGGCCTTACAGTTGTTGCAAAGTCAAGCTGATTGCTTCCAAAATCTGTGAAGCATTTCTGCTTTATAGAACACTTCTGTCTAAGAACATGTTTCTCCCAGTTCTCAGTTTCCTCTTCCCTGCCCCTGCCATATAAGCAAAGCAAATCGGAAAATGGATGAACTTCACTGATTATTTTAATCAAACTGATCCTGTGTAAAATTGTATAACCCTCAAAATTCCAAGGTTGACATCAATGAACAATATGATGGAATTAGAGTAGAGGACATTTATAAGATGAGCTGATTATGAAGGCAAACCCACTTGAGTAAGATTAATTCCCTTAAAGAAGGTAACAGAGCCAGCGACAGCCTCTACTCCAACTGTTAGGAATCCCCCAAGAAGACCAAGCTACTCAATTATAACTTATCTGTAGAGGGCCTAGGTCAGGTACATGCAAAGTCTCTGGTTGGTGGTTGTCTCTGTAAACCACTATGAGCCCAGAATAGTTGATTCTGTGGTTTTTCTTGGTGCTCCAATTATCCTTCTTCCCTTTCTTCCAATGACTCTTTCCTCTTATTGGATTGCTTTATCTACCCTTAGGAGGAGAGGAGGTGCCTAGTCTTACTGCAGCTTGATCTGCCATGGCTTGCTGATAGACATGTGATGCCTATCTTTTTCTGAAGAGAAAGGAGGAGTTGAGGGAAGTGACTGAGAGGAGAGGAGAACACAAGGGATGGAGAACTGTGATCAGGCTAGAAAAATTTAATTAAATAATTAAAGCAACAACAATAATAAAAAGATCAATTTCTTTGTACAAAGAGGGCACAAAGACTCCTCCTGTCACTTCTTCTGAATGAGGTTACAGTGAGGAGATGGCTGTCCACAACCCAGAAAAGCAAGTTCTCAACAGACTCCAAACTTCTTCATACCGTGGGTTTCCTAGCTTCTAGTACTGTGAGAAATCACTGTGCTATCTTAAAACTACATACTTTCTCAGCTATTTTGTTCTTGCAGCTCATGGAGACCAAGTTTCTTAGGAATAACCTGCATGGAGCTGATTGGTAAGAGGACTTGTACAAACGGGGCAGCTCTACTTGCGACAATGGCTAAGTGTACAGGTTCAGTATTTAGGATTCATATGTTCTTCCTAAAACACAGCCAAGCTTGATATTTTAAAGTTACTATTCCTGAAAGGTTTTTATCCTTTGGAATTGTGCCCTCTCCCCCCACCAAAAAAAATGGCTAACATGTTCTAATGTCCTGATTTACAATAGTCAGGGAATTGATCCAACCACTGTTCTGGGTGGTAGCGTGCCTTAAGTACTCAACCAAACAACAGATTGTTCAAAGCTGTGATATCAATCAGTTCCTTTTCCATCAGGCTCTTGCCATCTGGGCTAGTTCTGTTCATAGTGGACAAAGCCTTTTCATATTCACGGATGAGGCTAGTAAGGCAATGCCCCTAGGAGACTCTCTCTCTCTCTCTCTCTCTCTCTCTCTCTCTCTCTCTCTCTCTCTCTCTCTCTCTCTCTCTCTGACACCAAGTCCTGACATTTCTGTTTTGATAATAACCTTTCTATGGCCATACTTGTTTTCCAACCCTCCTTCCAGACTTTCACTGCAGATCTTTGTTACTTCATCCCTGCATCGCTGAAATCATCTCCAAATATACACACTCCTTTCATTATTTGCAGTCTCACTAACTCCAGAACCCTGCTTGGCCTGTACAAACTCTCCTTGACATTGTTTTCTGTATTTCTACACTACATTGTTAAATTGCTGGTGATGGTTTGAATGAAAAATTTCCCCTATACACTAGGTGTCTATTGTCCCAAATTGACTAAAGTATGTAAAAACATGTTTCCCAGTTGGTGGCACTGCCTGAGCGGTGTTGGAACCATGCCGAAGGAAGCACATCACTAGGAATGGGCTTGATAGTATGTAGCTTTATCCCCATGCCAGTGAGCTATCTCTGCTTTGTGGTTTTGGTCGAGCTATAATTTCTTAGCTTCCTGATTCTGACACCACCATGCCCACTGCTTGTAGTCATGATTCCTTCCACAATGGACTCTTATACTTCTAGAACTATAATCCAAAATGTACAGTTCCAGTTCTGAAACAACCTCTTTGGCCATTCTAAAAAGGATTTAAATGGTGTATTATATGTGGGGAAAAAAACACTGGACAAAATTTAATGGACTAACTAAATTATATAATTAAGACCATTTCATAAATGTGAAGTGTTTTGTCATGCCCTGATCTTGTTGGCACCTTCTCTGCCCTATCTTTGCTTAAAACATTTTTCTCTATCCTACTTCCTTTGACTTCAGATTCATCTTCAACCTCTCATTACCACGCACCCTTCAGATTGTGAAACATGGTGGATTCTTTTTTTTTTTTTTTGCCTCATTGTTGAAGATCATCACCTGCATAATCCACCCTGGTAACTAATCAAGGTCAAACAGCTCATTGAAAAATGTCATCCCAGATGCTTGGGAAACAGGAATCAAACTCTTCTGTTAGCTTTTAAAGGACACCTACATGCTCATCCTGATTCCCACCTGCCAGAACTCCATCCAGGAGAGATTTTCCTACTCATTCTTCCCACAGTGACTCTTGTCCTCCAAACAAGGAACATTCTTTGGTTCACCTTGTTTAGAGAGCACTGTTATCCCTCCTGCATGGAATCTTAGTCATAGCAGTTTATTTGTACAAACATAACCAAGCTGAATTTATCTTCATTTCAATAACAGCTTATGTTGTTTAGTGATTCTATGTTATCAAACAGGTTACATGCTGACATGTGAGCACTGCCAATGGGTCTCTGGGTCTTTCTTGTCACTCTAGAAGTGACAGGAACAATGCTCTCTCCAAGCTACAGAACTGAACATCTATAGATGTTCCTGTAAAACAACAATGGCAAAGGAGAGAACCAGGGTGAGGAAGGGGGCTCTTCCATGCTGCAAAGACAAATGTGCAGAATTTGGCACTTTATGCAAGGTCAGTGATAAATTAATATAAAAAATTTCAAGTAAGAAACTGCAAAAATTTCTCATGTCTCAAGTCCTCCAACTTTACTACACATATTATATAATATATAAAAACATATCTATAAATAAATATGATCATATAATAAAATATATGTGTATAAGCTGAGTCATGCTGCATGAAAATTCTGAGGTTTTTACTGGGGTAATAGTGGCCCTGACTTTTGTTTACACTTGAGGTTAACTGATGTTTAACAGCAGCCATCATTCTGACTTCAGAAAAATATGTCTTCCAGGATGGGGACAAGATCATATGCATTATTTTTCACTCAGTGGTAAGTCTTGACTCCTGGAACCCCACTATCAAAAGACCCAGTGAGAAAAGAAAAAGTCTTTTTGTTTTAGACAACAACCCCATAACAATGAGCAGCTCCTTTGGAAGCTGATGGTCTTTGTCCTCTAGCTAGACACCTAAGGGACACAAAGGAAGAGCCTCAGCCAAGCTTTCCACTTGAGAAGGTAATGATTTCTTCCCATTCATTCCTCTCAGCCTGGCCATGTTTCTAAGACACACATCAAAAACTTATTGCAGGTGTTGGCCATGGAAAAGGTATTGTATAATGCATTAAATAAAATATTATCTACAAGATGAAATTAAAGAAAGAAAGGTAGGAGGGAGAGAAAAATCACTTGTCTAAGAGCAGTAGTTTAACAGTTATTAATTCCCTAAATATGAAATTCCTTACCTGAGCAGGGTATAGTGGCCCATGTTTTTAATCCTAGACTCTAGAGCAGAGGCAAGGAGATTTCTTCAGTTAAAGGCCAGCTTAGTTTACACAGAAAGTTCCAGACCAGCGAGGGTTACATAGTGAGACCCTGTCAAAAACCAAAAACAATTCCCCAGCCTGAATCCTGAGATCAACCCTATTTTTCACCTTTATTTTGTATTAATACAACTGGCACAAATGGAGAGTCTGAATAAATAAAGATACATGGGTTAGTGGTCTTTATTAAAGCATTGCCATTATTAAAGTCCTCTGTTGTCACAAGGAAAAGTGAAGGCCAGTTTTTATGCATGAGTATTTTACCTTAATACAAGTATTTTAAAATAAAACAAGCATTTGAGTTTCTTTAGAGGTGTATAGCATGTTGCACTTATCTATTAACTGGAAATTATATTTAAATCGGGTACCCCTTTTCCAGTCTTGTTTAAAGTTGGTTTTTTGTTTGTTTGTTTCTCTCTCAAAATAGCAGGAACAAATGCACCCCACCCCCATCATAGCCAAACATTCCTACGGGAAAAAATACAGACAACTTGAGGTGAAATGTCTTGGTTTTCACTATAACATTTGAAATTTGGGGGTTGATTTATTTTGAATAAAGAATCTGCTCTAACAATAGCAAAATATACAGAAAATTTTTGTTTGGTCATATAGTTCTGTTTAATTCTGGTGAATAAAAAAACCCAAATTTTAATTTGCAAAGAAGTACTAATTGTACTAGAGAAGTCCCTTGTATCCTGTGTTGTCTCCACAGAACCCCCAGGACCTCTCAGATATCCAGCAGGCTTAAGGTCTGAAAAGGCTCTTTTACAATGAGATACCATACTCACTCCCACTTTAGAGAGCAAAGGATACCAAATTGAGGCTTTGTTCAGTTTAACAAACAAAACCATGGCTTCATGTGACCCCTCTGTCCTTTCACCCTATTTATAAACACAAGGGGGATATCTCACAGACAGCTTTGTCAAAGAAAAATATGCAACATGGTTTTCAAAGCAGCAGCTGCAGACATCGGAAGGAGAGTGAGGAAACTCCGAGTAACCACTGGAAAATGAAACTATTACTCAACAGAAAATTTGAAGTTCAGACTTAACACACACAGACCTCTTGTTTCCCTCTCACGTTGCTGGGAATGTACATTCAAAGGAAGCACCAAAATAATTTTTAATTGGTGGGAGGGGGCAGCAAAAATAGCTGTAAAGAGAGAACCTTTAAGCAAAGAAAAGTTCTACAATTTCAAAGGACACAAAATCAGCGCCCCTCTGCCCCGCCCTGCATGCAAAACTCTGGGGTGGAAGAGCCAGGGATAAATTAATCCTCTAGTTTCTGAACTCCACAGAGAGCATCCTCTAATCTGTCTTCAGAGATCTCCACTCCTTTAGAGATCTGTCTCTGAGATCAAGATCCTAGGTGATGTGAGATGTTGAAACCCTCCAAATGAGAGCCCAGAGTTCTGCTAATTTTGTGTGTGTGTGGGATGTCTGAAAGGATAAAGGATATTGGGCTATACTAAACAGAGCTATTTCCCCATTGAAAGGGGTAAGGGATGAATTGACAAATTTTTATCCTATGGTTAAAATTATGCTTCTAGGTTCCTTAGAACATGCCTCGAAAGTTGGAAGCACTTGGGAACGTTTTTTGCTCTTTGCCCTCTCTACATGCCCCAAGCCCACACTCCTGAGCGATTTCTAGGTCGTTCACGCTTTGTGCAAGGTCTCCACACTCTTGGACGAATACTAACTTTACTAGCTCCTGGACTCTGTAGGCAAGATGAAGCCAAGGAACCTGGATGCTGGAAACCCCCAGCATCCCCAGTTTGCCCTCCCTGGCCAGCAGTGGGCGCCCCCGCAGTAGACAAGTGGCCTTGTCAGCATTTGCAGGCAGTCCAACAAAGTATACAAATAAAAGTTTGCCTTCCAAATAGTCTGATTGTCATTTTCTTTGGTGAGTGCTGACACCAAGAAGAGAAACCATCTACAGCCCTTCCTGGCTCTTCCACACTGGCCAGGTCTCTTACTTTTAGTCCACTCCAACAGACACCTTTGCCACTTCATTTTGAGTTCAAGAAAACACAGAAAGCAGGCTCTGAGGCACAGGGGTGGGGGTGGGGGGGGTATTTGCTATGTAGCAAGGAAGGAATTTCCTGGGCACCATAGGCCAAAGTAGTCCCAATTGTTTATCCAGAGCATCAGTAAGTGTTTAGGGGCTGACACTCAAAGTAGACTAGATGTTTCTAAAGCAAGGAAGGGGGAGGAGCAGACAGTGCAAAGTTCCTGAAGTAGGGCAGAGGGGTGTCAATTCTCATGGCAGATGTCCACACAGTTTATATTTTGTTTGGATTTTCTGCCTTGAGCGACCAAGGTTTAATTTCGAAGAGGGAAAAGGTTATTGCAACTACCAAAACTGATCCTAGGGATAAAGACTGAGTCAATAACCCCTAGAGCACAGACTCTAAGAGATTTCTATGGTTTCTGTAAAGAGCACTGTCCCCCTGAAATGGGATAGAGAGAGCAAGGTCTGAAAGCATGGTGGGGCTGTGAAGCTGCATGTCATAGGAAAAGCAAGTTATCTTAGGTGTTGCTTCCAGGGCTGGGATGCTGGGTGAATGGGCAGGGTCCTGTAACTCCTGCAGTCCTCCCCCTTCTCCATCACCACCACCACCACCACCACCACCACCATCATCATCATCATCATCACCGTCGTCATCATCATCATCATCATCGGCGGCAGAACTTGCACTTGATGATCTTCTTGAATGCGTTTTGAAAGTCCTTGTTGAAATAAGCATAAATAACTGGGTTGAGGAGTGAGTTGGAGTAGCCCAGCCAGTTGATTATGGCACCCAACAATGCAGGCATGTGGCAGCTGCTCTCACAGAAAGGCAAGACCAGAGCCACAATGAAAAAGGGCAGCCAGCAGAGGATGAAAGTGCCCATGATGATGCCCAGCGTCTTCACTGTCTTCCTCTCACGGGCTAGGGCCATCTTGCGCTTCGCCTCAGCATTCCGCTCATTTTTTCTCTCCAAGCAGGCGGGTGTATAGGAGGTAGCCCCCGACTCGCTGGGCAGCGGCAGGTGCTCTTTGGAGTTACCCACTCTGTGCACCTCGATCACCTCCAGGGTGGCGTCGTCGTCACCCTGCCTCACGGCGCCATTGGCGCAGGAAGCCCCCACAGCCTTATTCTCAACGCTGCGCCTCCACTCCCCACTACCTGGCTGTCCGTTCAGGCTCTTCTTGGGGGGCGGGGCCGACGATGTACTGAGGCTAGTGCCAGCTGCCTTCTTTTCCACCTTCTTGACAGTCTTGCGGATCCGGAAGCGCGCGGCTCGAAAGATGCGCCCATAGAGAACCAACATGAGCAGAAGCGGAATATAGAAGGCGCCGAAAGTGGAGTAGATGGTGTAGCCGTGGTCCTTGCTGATGGTGCACGCGTCGGGGTCCGAGCGGTCTTCCGGGGTGCGCCAGCCCAGCATGGGCGGGATGGAGATGAGAAAGCCAATGAGCCAAGTGAGCGAGATCAGCGCAGCAGCGCGCCGGGGCGTCCTCTTGTTCACGTAGTCTATCGGGTCGGTGATCGCCCAGTACCTGTCTAGTGCGATGGCACACAGGTGCAGGATGGACGAGGTGCAGCACAGCACATCCAGGGCGATAAACAGGTCGCAGGTGACCTGACCCAGAGTCCACTTGTTGAGCACCTGGTACAGGGCAGCCATGGGCAGCACCAGCACTGACACCATGAGGTCGGTGACCGCCAAAGAGCCGATAAGATAGTTAGCCACATTCTGGAGGGAGCGCTCCAGGGCGATGGCAGCCACCACGCAGGCATTGCCGAGCACTGCGCAGAAAATGAGTGTGCCCAGAAGCAAAGAGGTGATCACTTGGTAGCTGAAGGTCACGTCGGAGAAGCCAGTAACGTTGCCGCCTGTCCCTAAAAGCTCCTGGGACGATGTGGTGTTGTTGCCCTGGCCAAGACTGAACATATCCATGCCTGCCTTGTACGCCGGGTGGGATGGGGGAAGGGAGGGAGGGGGAAAGAGCTGCAGGGGGATCTCCCTCGCCCCTCCCTCTAGGGTCTTTCTCTTTTTCTGGGGAATTTCAGAGGAATGGGATCCAGGGACCGGAGTGGGAAGTTCTTACTGCTCTGGCGAAGGCGTCTGAGAGGAGCAGCTTCCAGGCGAGCTCTCTTGCTTGGCTCCCGCGGGTCCCGAGCACTCAGAGGCTCCAGCTAGAAAATTGTAGTTGGCCTGAGAGCAGCTTCCCAATCTCTGGGTGGTGGAGAGGTGGCTGGAACATCTGTCTCACGCTGTCCATTTCACTTTGTCGCTGTACAACTAGCTGCAGGAACCGGACTCTGCAGACTAGCAATCAGTCTCGAATCTCAGAAGTCTCGTATTCCAGAAACCCCAAGCCCCGGGGTCACTCCGTGATCATCATCTCTTAGTTCCTTCTCTCCTTCTCTCTGGACTTCCCCAGTCTCTGCTTTTCTTTTTTCAGCCTCCTTCTCCTGGCTTCCTCCCACTGGCCTCCCTTCCAGCTCCTCTTTCCTTCTCCCCTCTCTTTATCCCTCTATGTGTCGCTCAGACAGGCTCCTTTCCTCCTACACTAACCCCCACCACCACCCAACACTTCCCCAGCCCGGAGTATCTCCTTCCTCTGGGTCCCCGCCCTCCTATCTTTCTAGACAGGCGTCTTTACATCGGAGTAGACACACACAGAACTAACTTTATATACCCACTCCGATCAGCTAGACAGACCAATGTTTTAGCAGATTAAACTCCGCCTCCTACCCAGAAAACTCGAGGGAGGTAAAAAAAAAAAAAAAAAATCTTTCCCCACACTACCCATTCCTTTTATTTCTGCCAACTTCTTAAACAGAGCCATATTCACGGTGTAGTTATAGGAAATGGAGACCGACACAGAAAGCCTGAAGGTTGAAAAGCTGGGCAGCCTTGGGTTAAATTATTATCATTAAATTATTGCGTAGAGTGTGGGTCTTAGCTTATAAAAAAAATGTAGGCTCATTTAACATCTTAGTGTATCTTGGAGCGCTGGTGCCTATGACCTTTTCATAGTATCCGTGTGAACTAGAGAAAGAAAAACATTATAAAGGGCACTTTAAAGAACAAGAGCTGATAAACAGCTTGGTTTCAAAGAAAAAATTTTAAAAATGCAAGCAAGTGTGTATCCTAAACACACACACTTACAACCCACACCATACACACACACACACACACACACACACACACACACACACACACACACACACAAACTAGTCACTCTCTTTATTTCAATGGCATTAAAAACCTCCCATAGCTTTGTAGCGAGTAGATTTGAGAAAAGAAATGTTTGTCTGTGCATTGTAAACAAATATCAGCATTTCCTATGGACTTTGTACTTTGTCTCCCTCACCAGTCTGCAAATCTCCAGAGAACTTAGTGGATACCTTCATCTCTACCAATTGTGCATCTCTCTGAAATTGGGTTCAGCACCTGGGACAGCTCTATGCAATAAGGGCTTGCTTATGCCGCCACCTTCTGGCAAGCGCTTCAGAGCGCCATCTAGAAATGCTTGTTAAAAGAAATTAGCCTGTGTGAAAAACCCAAAGACTCTAAGAGAAAGAATATTATAAAATGAAAAAGAATCATTAAACATTGACACTTGATACTTTTTCAATCATTTATTTTTTTCTTTGGCTTTGTACCAAACCTGTTATATGTTCTAGTTTCTTTGGAAAGCTTAAGACATATATCACTCACAATTTCTATAGGAAAAATGTCCTTTTACAAGATGAAAACAACACTTTCACATACTAGTGTTGTTGTGCCATAGCCTGTGCTACAGAACTCACACATTTTACCTTTTCCATAAAGAAATGATTTAATACTGAAAATAGAGACTTCTAGGAGTTTATTTTAAATTGTTTTTCTTTTTGCAAATAATAATCAATCCCAATTGAACAAAAATGATAGAAATTCCAATTAATCAGAATAAGAACAGCACAAAAAATTCACTTATAGATCCTGATTATATATACGTGAAATAAAGAAATGCAGAATGCAATTCTCAAAGCAGTCAATTTTAGATAACAGTCAAGGATGCACTCACTACAAATTGCTATAGTTTTATTGTTGTGTTCAAATCTGGGTCTTAAATTCCATAGTTCTGAATTCTTAAGTCCAAAGAAAAGAGTAATCACAAATGCATCAAAGAAAATCTAGTTGGGCAGACATATACAATACAGGCAGTGTGCTTGGAGATGAATTGACCTGGGCATGGTTCCCACTCAATCATTTCAGCATAACAAAACAGTGAAGCTGCCATGTGTGGTGATTCATAATGCTGAAAAAAAAAGACAAGTGCACATAGAAAGACAGACTCTGAGAAACTCTTTTTGAAGTCTGTGATTATATGTAGGTTTTTCTAATAAAATCCCTCACAAATATAGAATTAAATTGTTTGTAAAAATACAGTTGCAACTTCAGAGATTATAATGGACGTTTAAAGACTGAAATTTCCAAGGACAAAATTTAAAAAGTGTAGCTAAGACTACAAATAGAGTAAAAAGGAAACATTTACATTCACAGAGCAAACATTAACATATTAAGAACTTACTTGGATACAAATGTTTCAAACTTAGCATATGTAAATAGGCAATTAATATGCAAATACATAAGTTACAAATCAGGAGACAAGTCAGTCAGCAATTACCCTTTGTGTACTGGATGCTAAATGGTTTAATAGCTAACAAACTTATTTTTCCTTTCTAAGAAAATTAAAGGACTTTGAGTCTGGAGTTTGTGTTTATGAAGTTTTGGACTTGTTTTTCTACCTTAGTATGATAGAGTGTAGCATGTTTAATATGGTAGAGTGTATATGTTTAATATGTACCATGTTTAATTCATGTTTGGGAAATTCCCAATTAGTTCATATTCATACTCAAATTAATGGACATGGTATGTCAAATATTTCCTTTCTTGAAATTTATGAGCTTTGTAGGCACACTTCTGGATTCTAGGAAGAAAGTAATAATGGATGTGCAGTGATATGTATATTCCTACAGCTTCTATGTAACTAATAATTATGTATGACTTTTTGTTGAACTTATAATACTGTGGTATATAATAAAAAGTAGACTAATGTTGCCTTTCTTCAGGCTCACACTTAGCCAGTTCCTCTATTTGACTGTTTAACTCTTAAGAGATAAAGCAGGTAGCCAGTATGGTGGCCACAAATCTTTAATCTCAGCATTTCCTTTTGGAGGTAGAGGTAGGCAGGTCTGTGTGAGGTCTGGACTAGCCTGTTGAGTTACAAACCAAGCAGGGTTATGTACTGAGCCAGTCAGTGTCACAGAATAGTCATCGTCATCATTTGGTCTGAAGTAATGCAGAAGTTAGGACTGCAAAATTCTCCAAACAGACTTAAACTCATTCCTCTCTTGAAGTCAACATAGGGAAAAGCTTGCTTTGTATGGCTATGACTGATATGATTTCTAGACAAAAATATCAATCACTCTGCTTTTATTTCTAGCTTGAATTTACTAGAATCAAACCAGAACTCATCAAGTGATAGATCTGTGTGTGATATATCATCCATCATGTGGAATTTTTCTGAAATAGTTTATGAGAGATAAATTATTTTTAGTATTTTCATGGAAATTTGATTCAAGCCCAGCACTGTGATGTAATTCTTTGACCAGGCATAAAAGGAAAAAGATTCTAAACTGAACTTTTGCAATGACCATAGCTGTAGTTAAGATTTATCAGTAATTGCTTAAACATCATATTCTACTTACATTAATACTTTTGTTGGGAGAGAAGATGCTAAGTAGTTGAAAACCAACTTACAAAAGTTACTTCTGAAAGTTCCTATTTAAAGAGAAAAATGGTTTAGGTCTTTGACATGAGGACAGATTATCTGAAGCTAAAAATACTATTCTAAATTAAATGTTCTCTGATCCTTAAATACCAAAGTACTAAGAAATTAAATTTTCCAGAACTGTGAGTTTTGACTGAAAATACTAAGAAAATAAAATTTAGATAAGAAATTTTGTTTAGATAATTTCAAAAATAAGGCTTTCATATTACTCAAAATTTATAAAAAATTCAAAGAAAAATAAATTCTTTAACAGTGAGTAGGGTTTCTTGTGTCTGTTGCTCACCATCCATCTTGCTCTGGGAATGTCATTTCTTCATTGCTGTCTTCTTGCCATGTGCTTCTTGTGACATCAGAAGGGACCTGAGATTTCAAATGCAAAGCACAAAACAATGATTTTCTTGTTTCCTAAATAATCAAATGGCTGCAATGATAGAATTGTGGCAACCAAATGATGTACTTTGTTAACCCAAGATAATCTTCCATGAAATTTGAAAAAAAAATCAAATAATTACAATGATACAAAGTAATAATATTAATTGTTTCTCTGTTGATAATTTCTCAGAAATATGGAGAAAGAGAACTAGGTGAGCATAGTGAGAAAATAAAAGCTTATAAAACAAAATACCTAAGGCTTTAATTGATGAAAACCTCTTATAAAGACATTATGAAGACTTCCATGTAGAATGTTAGTAGTTATTATGGAATTCTCTAAGAAATTCCAGGTAAAATGCAAATGCAAATAGATTAAAAAATATGAACCTTGTGTTCTGGAGCTTCTTGGTCTAAATCAGAATTCATTGGGGAGGAAAAACAAGCCTGGCAATGGAAGCTCAATAACCAGCGTTGACTAGGTGGCATCCTTTTCCCCAAGAGCTTTGCTATGTTTATTTCAAAGCATGAACTAAACAACTGATGTGTGTCACTGCCAAAGAAATACTTAAAAATAAATACCCACTAAAGCTGGAAGATAGTATTTTCATCGTTCAAAATGATCAGATTCATAATGATTGGTATTAATAAATGTGCTTTTCAGAGCTCAATTCCTCTATAACACTATCTGTAAATAACTTCACTGTTTACTTCTCAAAGAATAAGAGCATAACTGAAATAAGACAAATACTAGAAATGTGAACATTATTACTTGTTAATCTGAGGAGATTTGAAATCCAGTTGAGTCAAATAATTTCTTAAAGTAATCAGTTATTTTGATTATTTAAAATTGGGAGGATGCCCATATATTTATTTCCTTTGGCAAGTATTGTTTTCATATAAGACTCAAACCTATACTACAATGCATTGGCTTAATATTTTATCTAGGCCAAAATACTTTCTAAACTCAACAAATATGATGATGAAATATTAGCCCAATACCACACCATTTGGTCTATGGAATCACTAGGTTCTATATTGGCTACCATCCTATACTCAATACTCCAGGCTCAACTTCTCACCCTTTTATTATGCACTTCATACAAATTGCAAAATTGAACGAAATAATGCAGTGAATTTTTTTAAAAGCTTAATAAAAAATAGTTTTAATTCAATTGCATTTAAATTTCATCTTAATTTTAGTGTTTATCATTCTTATGAAAGATTACATTTTTATATAATACATAAATTTCATAGCAAATAGAGAAAAGAGATTATTCTTATCTATAATTTATTCCTCTTCTTTTTGTTCATTTTTTGTGGAATATATTCATATTAATACAAAAATTATTAATTGATTTGATTTCATTTTGTGTAGATTTAAGTAGTTATAATGAGATGACAGTTTATTCATGCTTTGGTAAGTGGAAATTTAAATTATTCCAAAAATTTTCCATTTGTAATATTACTTCTACTGGAGGTTTTATATCTTGTGGTATAATTTAGCTAGTTTTTCTTTTTAAACATTCATTAGTTTTATTTGGATCTGTGTTTGTGTGTATGCACATGAATGAAGGTGCTGGTAGAAGTCAGAAGTTGGATTTTCATGAAGCTAGATTTACAGGCAGTTGTGAGCTGAGTAGAACAAAAGTCAAGTCCGTTGAAAGAACAATATGCCCTCTTAATCACTGAACAAATCTCTCTGAACTGCTCTTGAACAAATCATACAGGGAAGTTGTTTTTAAATGCAGATTTTAATGTAATAGGTCTGAGGTGGATCCCAACATATTACAGTTTTATTAGCTTTGAACTGGTGATGAGATTGCTGATTCATAAATTATAATTCAATTTGAGTATCTAGAAGTATATTATTGGTTTCTGAAGTATATCAGTATTCATCTTTACTGGACATAGCCAGATTCATCTCCAGATGGTTTACATAAAGTTTCATAATAACAGTTAAATGGGTTGAATTGTGCCACCAGAAGGGTAAAAGATTCATTTGGCTTGTGAAAATGACCTTATTTGGAAATAGGATGTTTTCAGTTGTAATCAAATTCAAACAAGCTCCTTCTAGATTGCCACACAATCCAGTAAAATGACATGAGCTTGTATGATGTAAATCCTTGGGGAAAAAAAAGGAAGTTTAGACATAGTCTCAGACAGGAAACACAATGTAAAAATACTGAGAGAAAGACTGTCCTGTGGAAACAGAAAGAGTTACAAGTAAGCCAAGGAAGGCAAAGATAGTTCTCAGCTGCAGATGCTGAAACACTCATATAAGACAGATCCTCCAAAGCCATCAGAGTTTGTGCAGTTTCAAAGTTCTGACTTACTATAGTGTCTGTTGATTTAAGCAATTTGGGTTACTGTGCGTTGTTATAACATCTATGGAAAGTTAATATAGCCACTAAAAATGCCTGTGTGTCCAATTATTTCACTGAAGTTAGGTGTCTCTTTTCTTAATGTTGCTTTATTGCAAATTTTCTGATCACACTTTTCCTTATAGTTAAATTATATCCTTTACTGTTGTTTTAAACTTATAAAGCTCACAAGTTAAATGATTTATGACTATTAATCTTTTGCTATTTTTATTACTAAAGGGAAGTTTTATTACTGTATGGTGATTTTTATTATCTGTTCTGAATGTTTTGCTTTTTTATATAATATTTGATATTGCTATTCAAAATACAATAAAAAACAGAAAAAAGAAAAAAGAAAGTAAAGAGGTGATGAGTTTAAAATAATATTCAAAGCATACTAACTTTCTACAAATTTATCTATGATAAAACACAAGCAAAATACACAAAGAGATCTCCCGATTCTCTGAAGCAAAAGCCCAGGTCAAGTGCAGAATGCTGCTGCATGAAGACTATATTTGGCTTCTCCAGCCTACAATGTGAGAAATTCCTTTTCCCCTAATAATGTTACTAAGGCTGAGTGTAGCCAGACAAGCTAGACTTTCTTAAATCACAGAGGTTTATCGGGTCAAGCAAAGTTTCAGTGCCATGTTATCTCACCTTTCATCATCTCTTACATGAGTCCAACCTAGCCTCTACTAGATTGATGTGCCTATAATTTGTTCATAATGCACTGAACAAATGTACCACCTTCAGATTAACCCTATAAAGACTACCAAATTTGTTTGTCACAAAAAATGCAATATTGTCTCTCAATTTAATGTTGTAATTCAATCTGAAATTTCCTGGTCCATTAAAGAACAATAATAACCAGAGAGAGAGAGAGAGAGAGAGAGAGAGAGAGAGAGAGAGAGAGAGAGAGAGAGAGAGAGAGAGAGATACAAGTCAGTATTTCTTCCAGTTTTGTACTTAGTTCATTTATGAGCCTAAGTTTGCTTGTAAGCATACTGTGTGAGGTAGGAACCCAGACCAATTGTCAAGACAGAAATAAAATGCATGCACATTAGTTTTTCAGTTTCTCTGTTATCTTTTGTTTGTAAGCTTTTCAATACCTATTCCAGAAACACAATAGGTTGATGTTTATAATAAATTTTGTATCTGATAGATTAAATGTATCTCTTCATTGTTTCTTAGGAGGGTTTTGCTATACTTATCCCTTACTGATAAATATCACCTTAGAATCAATTTTTCTACCCTACAATCATCTGTTCAATAAAAAATGTTTCAGAATATACTTGAAGTCATATGTAATTTATGTGATAATTTGGGAAGGACATATATACCATTCCAAATGTTTAGCCCTATTTTGCTTTCAATAGAGCTTATAATTTTCTCCATTAATAACATTAACTGATTTGGTGAATGTTTACCCCCTTGGATACTTTATTTCTCATGGTTGTGATTCTACAGTTGGTATCTATTGTGAATGTGACATTGATAACAGGTAAATGAGTAATGGAAAGTTATATAGCTGATAGAGTTTATTTTAGAGCAGTTTTAGTTTTGTAACTATATTAAACAGAACAAATGGAGATTTTTTTTTCCCCATCTACTTTCCTTCTTCCACATATGCATTAGATGACCAGATTATCACTATCTCGCACCACAGTGTTACATTTGTTACACTGGATAAGTCTACATTGATACATCAATAATATCCAGCAAAGCTCATAGTTAAATCAAGGATTGTTCTTGATGTCTTGTGGTGTCAGACCACTTTATAATGAAATGTATTTACTATTAAGCATATCATGCTATACACATCAGACTACTATCATTTAGACTAATTTTACTGTGATGATAAATGTTAATAACTTGGCAGATTCTAGACCCAGCCAGGGAATGAGCCTCTGGGCATGGCTGTGGAAGGTTATTTTGAGTTTGGAAGACCCATCTGCTGTTGGTAGCACCATGTTCTTGCTGGGATCCTGGAATATACAAGTAGCAAAAGGGAACTGAGCAGTAGCAGTATGTGTTCATTGATCTCTGCTTTCTAATTGTAAATGCAATGTGATCAATTCCTTTCAGCATTTGCCTCTCTAACTTTTCTACCTTATTAGACGCAATTTTAAACTGTGAGCTAGTGAATAGGTTAAACTCTCTCACAACTGAATTTAGGTTCCAGTTCTCAGAGAAGGATAGATAGGTGTCTTTTCCAACAAAGGGCTATTTATCTACAAGACCTTTACATTCAGGGTCAAGGTAGAGAACAAACACAGAGGCCTAAGTCAGCCTCACAGTGTCTCAAGGACAAACCCACAACCCGCTTCTGAATCACATCCAAACTTGTGTAGATGTGTTTAAAAATGGTAAGACTCAACCTCAACCAATTAGGAATATACTAATATAACTGCTGCTTGCTTAACCAATTATGTACCTTACCCTGACCCCCCCAGCTGTGCTTAAAACGAGTCTGCACATCCCTTTCAAGGTTGTCGCCATTTTGTACAAGTAAACTGTTGTGCCCAGATTCCAGACCCCCAAATGACCACCAAGAGACCAGTCTGATGCAAAAACAAAGAGTCTCTTTATTGGCAAGCTAGTTTGGGTCACTCTGTCCATTCTACAGGCCATTGGAGGAGGAGCAACCACGAGACAAGGGTTTTTATTGTGGGGGGTGCTCTGGGGGTTTCAGAGCTGTGAGGTTACAGTCCTGGGATTGGTTGAAGCTCAGGCTAGGGGTACCTGTTCGGAATTCATTGGCTGCTTTGAATTCTGGGGATGTTTCAAAATTTAATAGTGGTCAAGGTTTACCTGTACCCGGAGTCTAGCTGTTCTATTGTTATGTCCCTTTCCCAGGAAGAAAATGTTTGAATGTCAGTTATTTCCCCTTAGGTGCTGGCTCCTCCTTGGATAGTATCTACTCATGAGTCCTTCCTGGAACCAGCAGGTTCCAGTTGTCTGTCTGGCAAGCTGCTCTGGGTCTCACATAAACAACTCCCAATGCATGCCCTTTCTTCTTACATGCTATTTGAGTCTGGAGTCTTCTTTCAGCATTTTCTTGGACCTTATACTAGAATAAGTTTGACATGTAATAGTTATGCTGTTTTAAGTTTCTCAGATACATAGTAAAATATATCAAATAGACAAGAGTCTTCAACCATTTCATAAACCTAAAAAATATGACATTTAATGTTTTGTTATTCAAAATTCTGCCATAAAACGTACAGTAACTCCTAACGTCACTATTCCTTTTCCAAGATAGTGTTAGACATCAAAGATACTACATAAAGAGTCTGTCTTCCTTGGCAAATAATGGCCTGTTAGGAAAAAAACTGCCCTTGCCTCGACTGCTTACAGTAAGTACACTGTCCGATCCAAACAAACAAGATGAAAAATAAAGACTAAACATGCCAAGATAAGATAAAACAATATCTCAAAATATTCTGCTTCTAAAAAGATCTATCAGATATCCTAGGCCTGTAGCCAAAAAAATTTAAATCTTCTAACTTTACAAAAAAGCTATGGGTGATTGTCCAGGCAGCTGACGGTTGCTGTCCTCTCCTAAGTCTTAGAAACTATTCTCTTGTGTTTCCAGCTTATTCATGTTATATATTTTCCTTCTCAGGTTTTTTATAAAGGTAAAAACTGGTTAAAGTTACTACCATCTCATATCTTAATTAAAAACATTCTAAGATTAAATTCACATTATTCAAGATAAACAATTTAAAAATAATCTTTATATATTGCCACTTACCAATATTCTAGACATTTAAGATATAGCTTATGTTTGTTGTTTGTTATAGTTTGACCTTGTTTATGTTACTCCCTTTCCCTCTCCTAGACACTACCTTATAATTATTTCTATTATATCTAGTCTTATACTTAGGTTTAAAACTTTCTTAGTTGAGAGAGAGAAAGAAAGAGAGAGAGAGAGAGAGAGAGAGAGAGAGAGAGAGAGAGAGAGAGAGAGAAGTATATTGAGATTCAGATGTTATTGAGAGAGACCTAGAGGCATAGCCTTGGGGTCTTAAGACCTTAGATGGGGCATAGTTAGCTCCCATTGAGAACCTGGGGCTCACTTTCCCTGTTTCCTGTTTGTTCCTGTGTTCTTGGGAAGAGGATTGGCACCATCACTGTGTGGGACAGTTCTACTCTCCAGAAATTACCTTAAGAGTCAATTTATATCAATGAGTCTTTATATATTTCCTTAATAAATACTAATCCTTTATATAATCAATTGTCAATAAATAATCCTACAATAGCAAATTTATGCGAAACTAGTTCAGGGCTTTTCCTCCCTCAAAAGCAACTGTCAGGGGGAGTGTTTTTCTTAGGATCAGCACCAAGAATCTATTGGAGCAGGGTTTATCCCAAACTGGCAGACCTTGGTGGTACCACTCACATGGCACTGGCTTTAATGTCCTGCTTCATATGAACCCTGATGTACACTATAGCATTTGCCTAATATTGAGGTGTCAATGTAGGCTTACCTGCTGTAACCCACTGTGGCTGGTGACAGTGATAATTTGGTCAACTATGCTTATGTGGAGGAAGGATGGTTATAGAAATTTTTCTCTTCTTTTTAATAGTGGTATAGATCTAAAATATTTCTCTCTCTCTGCATCTTCTTATCATCAATGTTATATTTATAATAGATACCAGCTCCAGAGTTACAACCACAACAAGTAAGGTATCAAAAGGAAAATAATAGGGAGAATTATAAGCTCTATTGAAAGCATAACAGAGCTATCCTATTGGAATATAATACCATGTTCAGAGAGAAGAGTCAATATCATAAAGTAACTATTCTTCTCAAATTATCGCATAAGTTAACTATAACTCCAATTGTGTTCTGCAACAGTTTTCATTAAATACATGGTTGTGGATCATCAAAGTTGATTATTAGTCATTGTTTAACAGAGAATAAATGAGTCAAGGCAATGTATGGCAGGGTAAGAGTCTCTGCAAGAAGGCCTTGAGATGTCATTGCACAAGTTGTGCAGGTGAATTTCAAGATCCAGTGGAGATCCCAAGATACTAGACATGCTAGACCTATAAAGTATCTACTATGGAGTGCTGCAGACATGATGTAGTATCACCAGGAGAAAAATCTAACTGTTCTGTAAGCAAGCAATGGAAATGGAAAGATGGTGCTATGTTGTAAAGTTTTAGAATGTGTTACATTTGTTTATGCTGTGGAATATATGTTTAATGATGGAAAGATAGGTTGCATTTTTTTTGTGTTACATTCTTTTATGCTGCATTTGTTTAACTCTGTGAAGCTGTGTTACTTTGCCTGTCTAAGACATCTGATTGGTTCAATAAAGAGCTGAATGGCCAATAGCTAGACAGGAGAAAGAATAGTGGGGTTGGCAGGCAGAGAAAATAAATAGGAGGAGAAGCCTGGGCAGAGAAGATTGAGGAATAAAAAAAGGAGAAGAGAGCATCAGGGGCCAGTTACCCAGCTACAGCAAGCCACAGAGAAAGAAGCAAAGAAAGGTGTACATATAAAAAGAAAGATAAAAGCCTAAAGGCAAAAGGTAGACCAGATAATTTAAGAAAAGCTGGCTAGAAATAAGTCAAGCTAAGGTTGGGCATTCATAAGTAAGAATAAGCTTCCATGTGATTTATTTGGGAGCTGGGTAGTGGGTCCCTCAAAGAGTAAAGAGTAAAAAACAGCCAACAACAGCGTTACTCATGCCCTTGGGAATCTAGTCAGTTTCATTATGACCTGGGCATCGTGCTGCATCATTTGGTTTTCCTTGCTAGAATTTGTTATTTAGTTTATTCTAACATTTCTTGCTATATGTTGATTCTTCTTTTGGAAACAAGAATGTTTACGTGGTAAAATTATTTTCAGAAGTGTGTAACTTTTTTTTTTTACTATATATGATCTCACAGTTAAGAAATCAGGATTTTAAAGTGTTAGAATCATAAAAATCTGTGTGGGAGATTGGCTTCTGGTCATACTTGTGGGTGATTATCCTGATTGCCTTAATTGAGGTGGGAAGACCCAATGTGGTGGATATCTCCCTCCCCAAGCTGGGATCATGAATATATGTATAAGTAGAAAAAGAAAGTTGAGTAAGAAGTATACATTCACCATTCTCTGCCCTCTAATTGTGAATGCAATGTCACCAGTTGGTCCAAGCTTCTGATAAATCAACCTTCCTGCCTGAATGGACTGTATTCTCGACCCAGAAAAAAAAATTCATCTTTAAGTTGCTTTTGTAAACTAAGACCTATTTACAGACCTCAAAATTCTTCTAAAATTATTTTTCTTTATTGATGAGTTTATAATATTATTTACATATTTTGTACAACAGTCTGTTATTTTAATTTTTGAGATTATAATATAATTACATCATTTTTCCTTCTCTTTCCTATCTCTAAACTTATATATCCCCCTTTACTCTCCTCTAAACCCACAGCCTTTTCTAAGATATTCATTTTTTAATATTATTTTTTTAACTGTGCCACCTTGAAAAATAAATATGATCAGAGACACCTTTTGATATTTTTGTTGTGAATAGAAATCACTTATTCCAAATCTATCACTTAATAGGAAACTAAGCAAAAACAATAATTTTCCAAAGGCATCAATGTTCATCATATCTTTGTGCCATAGTAAAATAATTGTGCCAGAGTACCCGATGGTTACTAAATGCAGTATTAGAATTACTGTCAAATACAATCATATAAATTCTTTTCTATAAGAAAAGTCAAAGTTAAAGTTTGCTTGTAGAAAGATTATATCTTTGCTTTAGCTGTTGTTTTGTTCTGTTTTAATTTGAAGCTTTTTTCCATTGTTTGAGAAGTACAATTGCACTTGTTAATACTCCAAGGGAGCAGCATGACTGTCACTGTGTAGCTGAGGCCTTGTCCTTTGGACTTTAGAGCCAAATTTTCTGTCTGCAGTAGAAAGAAATGGGGCCAAGTGGTATTAAATATTTTTTTTTGATTCCTGACTTGCATAATGTAATAGCAGTGACAGATAGCATAGTGGAATAGGTTATATTCCTGGTACCATGTTGGGTCCTTTCTATGAACTATATCTGACCCTTACAACAACTTAAACCTCTTTAATTTTCAAATAAATAAATGGGAGCATAGAAAAAAGAGACCTGTTTCTTGTGAGATATATATATATATATATATATATATATATATATATATATATATATATATATATCTTGCTCACCTCCCAGTCAGTCCATATTCTCTCCTCATCCCTGTAGCATCCTATCTCAAAAGAAAAGAACCCCCTAACAATTTAAAACCAAAACAATAACAACAAAAAACTCACCTTGCTCCTCCATATTTCCAACACCTCTTCATTGATCCTCCTGGCACTGGATGCTACATTATGTCACTAGTATATCCTTTGGATCAATCAGCCCCACCTACAAAATGTTCATTGTAATGAGTCATTGGTCTGGTTTAAGGCCTCTGGCACATCATCATCACTGAACTTTTACCAAAATTCCTTGCCAGTATCCTGCTGTTACCCGGAGTCATGGAGATCCTGCAGTTGTCATTCAGCAGGGCCAGTCCCTTCAAACACTTCAACGGGTCATAGATGGGATAGATATTAGGGTGGGTCAAACCATAGGCCAAGGTCTGGAAAGTAGCCTAGCTGGTGGGTCTGGGCCACTGGGACCAATCTCCTCAGGCCAGGGGCAGAGCAAGCTCTCCTAGGCCCATGAGGTTGGACCAGCTCTCCCATGCCCATGGTGAGGGCCATCTCTCCTAAGTGCAAAACCCAGCTTTCCCACGGGATCAGGGCCTGTTTTCCTGCTATAGTGTCCAGCAAGGGTTGAAGTTAGCTATACCAGGGCTAGTGAGGGAAAGGGCTAGCTAAGCATGGACCTCGGATTTGACACAGGCCAGGGACATCAGCTGCAGCAGAAACATGGACCCAGACATGGCCCTTGGCAGCAGCTTGGGCCCACACATCACCATGGCAGCATATAAATCTCCAAATCTGTACTTTTAGGTCCCAGTGGCAGCAAGGTCCTCAGATGGCTCTACATGGTCTCAGGTGGCTCTCCAGACCCTGGGTATTTGCAGAGCCTTTGGTAATAACAGGAGCCATAAACATCAACTCAGACCTTGGCTGCTGCTGAGCCACAAACCCAGACAGCGCCCTAGGTAGCAGCCTGAGCCCAAATGATACTATGGCCCCATGTGGCAGCAAAGGCCACCCAGATTGTCATGACCCTAGTGGTTGCACAGTCCTCAGATACCAACATGCCTACAAGTTGCAGCCTAGACCCCAGGCATTTATGTGGCCTTTGGTGTTACCATGGGCCATGTAAATCAACATAGATTATGGCTGTGGTAGGATCACAGTCTCAGACATGGTCCTTGGCTACACCTTGGGGCCCAAACAACACCATGGACCCAGGTGACAGAGCAGGCCACTCTAAAACTGCATCACCCTGTTGGCACTTGTTTGCTTTTTCAATGTTTGCATAGATTAGGAAAGTAGAATTTACAGCTTGGAAAAGTACTTCTTACATGCTAAGCTTGTCTTTAACAGCTGATGCTGTGGATTCACTCAAGATCATCAGCTAAGGAGCAGGAGTTGAACAGCTGGGATTGAGAAGAAAGAGAAGAAATACAGAGATCTATTACAAATCCCAAATCCTTGAAAAGATTCATTAAGGATTGTTCATTGTCAGCAGTCCTTCAGACCTGAGGATCTTGGTTACTTTCTTGCATAGTTTCTTGGCAGCTTCTCAACATTACTCATCTAGCCTTTTGTAGTGAAGACTGTGGAGCTTTTATAATCAAAACATTCAAATAACAGAAAATTGAACTAAAGATTCATACTCTAGACCATAAAATGGGCCATCTGATATCATTTATGTTCCAAAGCAAATAGTCTAACCCTAGTGAAAAATACCCAAAGAAATGAAAACACTTTGAAGTTAAAGTTTCTGTCCAATAATTCATACCTCACACTCACTCATTTCTTTAAGAGCATTTTATACACCTACCATACAACCAGCACCAGACTTTCTCTATAGGTATTAATCTTTCGGGAAATCCGAATTAGAAGAGTTAGAAGAAACTGAGCCAGGTGGAGCTACTGCCATATGTTTGGCTGCTGACCAAAGTCAGAACACCCCTTCTGCTGCCTGGATCAGAGGTCTTTCTCTCCAGAGAGAAAAAAATTATCAGACTGTACCAGAATATTTCACCAGTAAGACAGTCTATATCATCACTAACATGGCAAGAAAATGAGTAATTACCTCCTTGACATTGGATTTAATGAGAAAGACTGCATAGCAAATCTGCTTTGGTTCTGGCTTTGCTCAAAAGCTGGACAGAAATAGACATCCTGACAACTCCTTATCCCCTTGTTGAGAAAAGATGAGATCTTATAGAAAGACTGCATGAGGGGACAAACTAAACCATTTTATACATTAGGATATGCATAAAAACCATGAAAAGAGCATGTCTAACCTACAGGCTCTGACCCCAATTGTCAGTGACTCTGTTGAAGTAATCCAGAGATCTGCTTAGCAACCCCCCTATATGATGCTGATAGAGTGTCCCATCTACCAATGGAGATGGGGCCTGCAGACAGCAGAACTATGCCACTTTTTTAAATGAATGTTCTTTCTTCAATCTTAGACAAACTCAAAGGCCTTTTAGCCATTTCTGATGTGAAAAAAAATTAAAGAAAATCCTTTTGAAGGCAAATTTTGAATTCACAGAACAGTCACTCTAGGCGAAGGGAGAAGAAATCAGAAGACAGAAGCTCAAGTGGCAATTAGAACTAGCTGGGAAACTAGGGGTTCTGCAATAGAAAAGCAACCAGGCAAGAAGGCCAAACCCGAGCTGGAGTACAGGAAAGAGGCTGCTATCAACCTAAGCAGATTCTCTATTGTGAGCATGCTGGAAAAGAATGCCTAATCTAGCTGCTCTCATGGGAATCAGAAGAGATAATTCTCCTCTTCTCACAGGCAAGTTAGTCTTTTTTTCCATTTCTTTTTTTTATTATGAATAAAGTCACATTTTCTATCCATGTATATCCTTATTCAAGGTCCCTTCTGCCTCCCACCCCCTCCAGTCACTCTCTCTTCTCCACATCTCCCTATCTCCTCCCCAGCAAGGGCAGGAAGTCCCAAGGTCCCAATATTGCTCAGTTCAGCATCCACTCCTGGCAGATCCAATTTTCTCAAGCCAGCATCAAGACTGAGTCAGACATTCAATGGAAAAAAGATAGTATCTGTAACAAATGGTGTTGGCATAGCTGGTTGGTAGTGTATAGGAAAATGCAAATAGATCCAAGCCTGTCACCCTGCACAAAACCCAAATCCAAGTGGATCAAAGACCTCAACATAAACCCAGCCACTCTGAACGTGATAGAAAAGAAAGTGGTAAATACCCTCCAATGAATTGGCACAGGTGACCACTTCTTAAATATAACATCATTGGCACAGACACTAAGAACAACAATCAATAAGTGGGACCTCCTGAAACTGAGAAGCTTCTATAAAACCAAGGACACTGTCAATAGGACAAAACGACAGCCTACAGAATGGGAAAAGATTTTCACCAACCCTAAAAGTGATAGAGGACTGATCTCTAAGATATATAAAGAACTCAAGAATGTAGAGCCCAAAACCTTGAATAACCCAATCAAAAAATGTGGTTCAGAACTAAAAAGGGAATTCTCAGCAGAAGAATCAAAATGGCTGAAAGGCACTTGAAAAAGTGTTCAGCGTCTTTAGCCATTAGAGAAATGCAAATCAAAACAACTTTGAGATATCAACTGACACCTGTTAGATTGGCTAAGATAAAAGACATGGATGACAGCCTATGCTGGAGAGGTTGTGGAGCAAGGGGAACACTCCTCCATTGTTGGTGGGAGTGTAAGCTTATTCAGCCACTCTGGAATGCAGTATGATGGTTTCTCAGAAAACTGGGAATCTATCTCCCCAAGGATCCAGCAATACCACTTCTGGGTTTATATCCTAAAGATGCACATTCGCACTCCAAAGGCATTAGCTCAACTATGTTCATAGTAGCATTATTCATAATAGCAAGAACCTGGAAACAATCTAGATGCCCCTCAACTGAAGAGTGGATTAACCAATTGTGATACATCTACACAATGGAGTATTACTCAACAGTAAAAAAAAAAAAATGATATCCTAAAATTTCCAGGCAAATGGATGGATTTGGAGAATATCCTCCTGAGCAAGGTATCACAATCCCAGAAAGATAAGCAGGGGATGTACTCACTCATTACAGAAATATAATAAACAGAAAAGCAAAAAGTAAAGCATGTCCAAGCTGCAAACCACAACCACTGAACAGCTTGGGATCTGAAACACCTTGGACTAACACCTTGGATCCCACTCCCTCTAGAGGAACAGGAAAGTTATTCTAATCAGGCTGGGAGGAATATACTAACTCTGCTCAGCTCTTGTTTGTCAAGGGTTTATTTGGCTGTAGCCTATGACTACAGTTCTCATGTCTTTATCTGAAATGGAATACTTCAAGTTCAGAAAATGCAAGATGTTGGAGACTCACTCTGAACTATATACTTGCCCATTCTGAAGTTAGGAGTTCAGGCTGGGGCTAGAGCTCTGACTAGCTGGAAAATAGACTGTAGATTTCTAGGGGGCATTTTCCCTACTTATATCAGCACAAGGTAGCAGAATTCAGTATCAAAGCCATTGTACAGTGCTTTCTTGTTTCTTCTTTTTTCATTCCAGAAGTATTTGATTTACTATGCTTTCATTTATATACTATAAAAGCAGAATCTAAGTCAGACATACACCTATTGTCAATGGAATACCATCCCAAAGGACAGAAACAAGGGCATGGAGGAAGAAAAGAAGTAAAAGCCAATTACTACAAAAGCATGTTACTGAGGACATCACCTTAAACACAGGGATTAATCCTCCTGGATCCCTTAGAGGGGCATCAATACTGAAATCAGCTTTCTTAAGGGTGGAGAAAGGAGCTAGATCTGAGACTCCTGGGAGTTCTTCAGAAAGAAAGGCTTTGCTTGTTTAATCTCTCTGTTACTAACCACCACACCCAGCTCCCTGACAAGCATTCAGGTTAAGTAGACTCACTCCACTCCTCAAACCCTGTCTCCTACCTGAAGCCCTTTCCTGAGCCTTAAGCTGCCAGAGGAACCCAGGGTAGAAAGTATGATGAGAAGAAGTAAGCTGAGGTGACTTTGAGCCTGTACCCTATGAAAGCTAATCCCCCTCGGGGGACCAATAATATTAGCTGTGGCATGTAGATGTCTACTATAATATGTTCAGCTCCCGCAGAGCTACAAAAATGAATGAATCGTGTTCTTCAGCACTTTCTACAAGTTTTGTTTTTAGAGTAGGGAACCGCAGAAATAGCGTCAGTATGAAGTCACAGAAACAGCAAATATTTGAAAGGGGAGATCTTTAGTGGGAAGGGTGATTTGGAGAAAGGGAAGGAATCCTGGTAAAGGGAAGTTGAAACAACTGTACCCAAATGAGCCTCATAAGAAGACTGAGACACTGGCAAGGAAAAATAAATCTGTGTTCCTTCAGAAGGAAGGCGTACTCTGCAAGTGATATTGATGAAACTACATGGAGCCAGCGTTTATGAGAAAGAAGCAGAAGCAATGAAGCGGCATAGCTCTGCCCTGTAAGCAGAAGGAGAGTCAGTGAGGTTTGAGCAGTGGAATAACTCAAGAGTTATTTCTACTCCTGGCATACCTTCAGATGAGATTGCAAGATTTATTCAGTTAACACTGACAAAAAACACATTATATACACGGACTATGCCAGGTGCTGAGCACATGCTAGTGAGATAGCCCTTGTCATTGAGTAGGTAAGCATTCAGCAAGACAACCATGGTAATATAGGACAGTTAGTACTTCTCTATCTATGCATGCAGGCGAGCACAGTGAGGCCTCTTATCCATCATTCTGGGCTCCTTGAAGACTTGCTGGTTACTTGGGAACATTCCTGCTTCAGACGTTGAAAGACTGAGATGCCAGCTTGAAGCATTCCAAGAGAGATTCTCTAAGGCAGCAGTGTACTAATTTGAATGAAGTATGAAATAAATGGTGGTATCAGGGACAGTGGCAAACTCAAGTTGAATACTTGTGAATGTGAATTCTTTCCTGTCTTAGAGTCTAAATGACATCACAAATTTTAATCTTTTCATAATGGTTTTAAAAGGAAATAGCATATTCAAGACAATAAAATTTGATGCTTCCAACTTTCTTCTGATTATAGAAAGGTGCAAAGTCTGTCTTCAGGTGCTTATGATATAATATTTGGCCCTTGTTACAATAAATCAAAAACTAAAAGAGGAAGATAAAACAATAATATTATATCAACTTAGTTCACACAAGATTCCCTCCTTGGCTTTCTAATAGATGTTCAAAATAGTTTTAAGTCAAAAGCATGACTTTAATTGTCTTCTGTTTTGCTCTGCTTCTCAAATAAAACTTTTTGTCAAGGGATTGGGTTCTAATTCAGTTAACTTAATCCTACTTAGTATGAGAAGCCAAACTTCACATTTGGGCTCCCCTGAACAACTACTGTGCTCATGAGCTGCTTCTATTAGGCCAGTCAATCTGAAAGACTTGAAGCACCTGGTTTAGCTCTTGCTGATAACTGTCCAAAACAACTGTAATTTCCATTTCCTTCTGATAATGATAGCAATAGCAAATAATAAATGCTATGTACCTGGCACAATTCTAAGTATCTTATATATAGTTTTATATTATGATATTTTTATTAATATAAGATTTGGGGGATAACTAAAAACGAAAAGGTTATTGTTTAATAGTTTTGTATTGATGCATCAGATTGAAAAGGGATCAATTGTTCTGGACAGTTTTATGTCAACTTGTGATAACCCAGAGTCATTTGGGGAAAGGATCTCTCTACTGTAAAAATTACTTCATAAGATTTGCCTGTAGGCAAGTCTTGAGTGCATTTTTAAAATTAGTGATTGATGTGAGAGAGCCCAGCTTTTTGTGATTGGTTCCGTCCCTAGGCAGATAGGTGGTCCTTGATGATCTACAAAAACAGGCTAAGCAAGCCATGAGGATCAAGACAGCATTCTTCCATGGCCTCTGCTTCAGTTCCTGCCTCCAGATTCGTGCAATACTCAAGTTCCAGTGCTGTTTCAGGCAGTGACCTGAGAGTTGTAAACTGTAATGAATGTTCTTAACCTCAAGTTGGTTTTGGTTATGGTATTTTATCACATGAATAGAAGCTCTAACTAACATGCATACTTTCATTTCCTCTTGTTACAACTTTATAGGGTAGGATATTTTAGTTCCTGATGTAAAAAGAAGGAAACTGGGAAACTAATTCATATTACTTGCCAAGATCACATTTTCTACTAAGAAAAATGTTGGACTTGTGGCCCAACAAGCCTGACTCCAGAGGCTATGGAATTGCTATCTCGATCCTTTGACATTTTTCCATGGAAAGGAAAATCCACCTGTCTGGGAATTATACTTATTTTCAAAAAACACATATTTGTAGTTTAAATAGTTCCAGTAGCAACCCCTCTGCATCTACTCGCTTAGTCAATAAAGCTGTTCTCAGCAGCTTCACAATGTGCCTTCTCTTTTTCAAAGGTGCTTTTGGCTTTCCGAGATGCAACCTCCCAATGAAAAGTTCACTAATTTGATAACCACCAAGTCGTAGTTCTTACCATGAACTGAAATAGTCTGACACTAGGCATCATTTCATTGCTTTATACCATCATTTGGCTGTTACAGTTAGCTTGTCACAGTCAGGGACAGTGTCAAATTGCTCTCAATTTTATTCCTTTATTTTTAAGTAAAGACAGTCTATATCTTTGCTTTCTCTACCTCAAGCTGACATTTTTATTTTGTACTTACATAAAGGGGATAATAAAATTTTCCAAACTTTAGAAAAGCCTCAGTACCTAATATAATTTAACTCCTTTTAAATGAAAATTGACCAATAGCTATGACAGGAGTACATTAATTATATTTAAAACATCTCCATCTGAAGAGCTAACAAAAATACTGTTCTATTGTTGATAATAATCACAGTGACTAAAGCCAATTGAATCAGTGTCACATGACAGGTTCTGCTAACCTGCTTTTTGTGCATTATTTTGTTGATTATGTGAGAAGACTAAGGCTTAAGTATGTTAAGATCCTTGTTTACAATCACACCAAGTAGCTGCTCTGGAGTGTATGATCGCATTCACAATATCAGGGCGGAATATAATACTGTTAACAATTAAATAACTTTAATGGTACAAATTTTCAGATGAAGAAAAACAGTATCATTGTTTATTAAGAAAGAAAGGCAATTGGGTTTTTGTTTTGCTTTATATTTATGGATTTCTAGTATACGAGCCTAGATCTTTAGAATCATATCTTTTTATTTTATATACATTATTGGTGGATGTTGGTACATCTGCTCTCTGAATGTTTCAAGCAGTGTTGGCGAGGCATATCAACTATGATTCTTTTCAGTTTTGCAGTCATAATTTAACCTAAAACTAGACTGACAGTGAAGAATTTTAATCAATTTTAATGAAAGGATTGCATGCACGTTGGCCTCAGACTCAGGACTAAGAATCACTCTTAAATTTCTAGTTCACTTTTGAGTCCCCTTGTACTCATTTATTTTTCATAACTACTCCTTGAAGATACTAGGGAAATGATTTTTCATATATACTGGTAATAAGAATAATTAGTTGAAACAAAAAATAGAAATTAAGCAACACTTCCTTAAGTACAGACCAAATTCTTTCTTGTGGAATAGTAAGCCAGCCTCAGTGACATAACCACCTATGAAAGGACATGTGTACAATCTCCTCAGTCCATCTATTTAAACAAGCCCATGAGTAAACCCGACATTCATTTGTGACCAAGCAAATTCTTCATATTGTGGTTATAGAAAACATGCCCTTTGGCTAATAAAATAATTATGACCAAAATTAATAACAATATCCCATTTATAAAAAATCAATTTCTTTCATTAAAACTTTGGGAGGATTCATAATAGGTCAATACTTTACTAAAAGTGTTAAGCAGGATAATAAGAAAAAAATCAAGGAATTATAGTAATACAATTAAAAAGCTAAATTTTTTGAAAATATTAGCAGAAAACATCAACAGAGAAACTTAAAGATCAACTGCCAGTCATTAGAACTAGTAGGCTTTCCAAAAGTGTTATGAATGTGTCCTAATAGACAATGGTAATAACATCCATACACAACAGCCACAATTAAGAAATGTGCAGGAAAATTCCCTAATAACAGCAAAAACATAATGCATTTAGTAGACTATGTGTAGAGCTAAGTGCTAGGATGTTTACTTGCCTAACAAGAACAAGGCCAGGATTCAGCACCTAGCACTATCAAAAAAATAAAAGTAAAAGTAAATCAATGACTACCTTCAAAAGCCAGGATATCTTTAAAATTTCTTTTGTATTTTTTATTGTTGAAGAATTTTCACACTTTCATATAATGTTTTAATCAAGCCCATCCCTGCTCTCTCTTCTTTCAACTCTCCCTTTCCTTTTCTCTGTCAACTTCATGTGTTCTCTGTCTTTCAAAACTGTTGAATCCATGTAGTGCTCCAAGTATAGAGCCCTCTACTATAAAGTAGGCCCACTTATGCTTAAAGAATATTGACTTATTCTCACCCAGCAGCTATCAGTTTCCAAGACTTCCTCAGGCCTGAGACTTGTGAACTACCTCCCTTTGACATGCTGGGATCTCCTCCTCCTCCTCCTCCTCCTCCTCCTCCTCCTCCTCCTCCTTCTCTTCCTCCTCTTCTTCTTCTCCTCCTCTTCTTATTCTTGTGGCTTAAACTTGAACAAGTCATAACTGCTGTTACTTTATATGTGTCCAACCATTTTCTTATAGTCCTCCATGTACTCTGGCTCTTAGAATCTTTTGCCTGTTCTTCTGCAACAATCCCCAATCTGGCCTTTGTACGTGATATGGATATCCATTTAGGGCTGAACAGTCTACAGTTTCCTTATTTTGATTTATTCTTGGTCTCTGTCTTGTCAATTATTTCAAATATAACATGTTATGATGAAGACTGAGAGATGTACTAATATATGAGTATAAAGTACTTAGGGAAGGGTCTCATACTATGAGAATGTGGTAGAATAATTGTTGATAGTTTAATTTCTGGGACTTACGTCCTATCCAACATGAAGTTATTGTCCCCATTTCACAGTGCTAGGAATGAGTTCTAAAATGTACAGTAGTCCTTAAATTCAATTTCAAAAAATAGTTGGTTATTCTTATAACATGCTGTCCACTATAGCAGTGGTAGGCATAGCTTGCTAGTGTTGTAGTTACTGTAGCTCACAGAGGTCATGGCTTGTTAAGATTATTGATTACTTTCTAACCTCAGTAATATCACTGCACCTTCTAGAACTATAAAAGCTTGAAGGGGACAATATATAGTCATTAATTAATTCTACTTTTTTTAGGAAAAGAAAGTTAATATATAGTCTTAAAGACATGTGCAAATTTTTTCAGTATAACATTAATTATAATAAAAAGTTTAAACAGGATAATTAACCTTTATCCATAGATACAGTGTTAAGTTGTAGTTTAAAAAATATAGTACTATGTAGCAATTAAAATGAAACAACTATAGTAAAATATGGTGCCAATGAATGCTTTATAATACTTTATGGAAAAACATATGTAATAAAAATTGACTTGTGAAATACTTATCAAATTCAAAATTGGAGGGGAGAAACTGAGACCACAGAGGAATAAATGCAGTAGACATTTTAACAGTATTCTCAGAACTCAGGAAGCTGAAGCATGTGGATCAGCAGTTCAAGACCAGCCTGGAGCAAGTAGCAAGATATTGTCCCCAAATGTAAATTTAATAGAGTTTAATATGGAA
This sequence comes from Sigmodon hispidus, assembly GCA_004025045.1. Lineage (NCBI taxonomy): Eukaryota > Metazoa > Chordata > Mammalia > Rodentia > Cricetidae > Sigmodon > Sigmodon hispidus. The sequence continues at coordinate 91,099 of PVIH01004442.1, forward strand.
ATAAAAGAATATATCTGAGACAAATAATAAAAAGTTAGTATTTCCTAGTTGAATAATAGAATGACCTATTAAACTAGGTTTTGAACTTTTTTGATATCTTTAAAGCTTTCAACAAAGTCTAAAATTTTCTGCTGTTTAAAATACAGTGATTAATTAAGTATAAAATCTAAAAGGCTACACCATTAAATGTCGGTATGTTTTATTTTCTTCATAACTGAGTCTAATAATTTGGTTAGTGTAGCCTGAAGTCATTTTCATGCTGCATCTGGGGCATACAAAAATATTATAATGTATTTTATGATTTCTTGATTCTCTCCTGACTGGATGGCAAGGGCAGATGCATAGCTTGCAATGTGAGCAAACCACCTGAGAGCTGCTGTCTCACAAATTATTACTTACAAGGTCCGTTACTCACTCTTCTTTACTTATTATTAAGACTGGCTCTTGTAATGCAGTACAAATGTACTTGCTAATTTTAGAAATCCTGAGGCATCTCTTAGTTTTTAAAGCTCACATTTAACATATGAACATGAAAATATCAGCCTCTCTAAAACCCTGCCAATACAACTATCTCCAAGGAGGTCTTCTTACCTTCTTAGCATTTTCTCCCTGATTTTACTTTATACAAGATTCGTTCTAGAAAAGTCCAAGTGAAGCTAATGAAATTTGAAAGTACACATTCTCATTAAGAATAATGGATCCAGTAAGATAGATAACTCACTAGGTAAAGATGTCTGTTGCCAAGCCTTACAGATCCCTGGGACTCCTCACAGAGGGAAAGAAGAAAGCCAACTTCCACAAATTCTTCTCTGATCTCTACACATTGGTCATAGCAACTGCATGTACACACACACATGCATACACACATGTAAAAAATCATATAGACAAAGAAGTGTAAATCTTTAAAAGCAATAATAGCAAAAGCCTACTAAGTCTAAGAGCAGAGGAAGAGAAAACCATTGAAGTAGAACTTTTCCAGGAATAAAGAAGTTTATAATCTAAAAATAGCCTGAGAAAATAGCATTAGATCTTTTCAGTGGCTACAAATGACAAATTAATTATCTTGAATTTCTCCCCAAATGCTCTATTTGTATCTGATTATAAAATTATTTCAAAAGTATATAAAATTGAAAGAACAGTGCAAAGAATTCCTAAACATTGTACCTAACTGAACATGCACATAAAATTTTTCATAATCATTAGGCAGTAGAGCGTAGATACGATGCCTTTTTTATACTACATGCTTCTATGTGCATTTCTTAAAACAAGGACATTAATTCATATAATCATACTAGTAAACTTGGTATTAATATCAGAAAATCAACATTGATATATTATTATATAACCTATGAACCTTATTAATTAATTTTGTTATATTATACTACTTCAATACCTGGCACACAGTCAGGTCTTAGCTCTTATGTTTTATTTATTTGTTAAATTATTTTAGTTTCCTTTAACCTGGAATATTTATAAATCTCTTTATGTTTATTACCTTAATAGTCTCATAAATCTGAGTATAATACAAATGAATTATTTGATAAAATGTTGAATATATCTCCTATTTCCTTCTGATACACTGATATTATATATCTCTAGTAGGAGTCTCAGTGTCCTGCCCCCATATCGATTCTTCTGATGTTTTTTTGTTCCTCATTCCCAGCATTAAGGTCACTTTGGTTTGGATATGTCCATTTTATAAAGTATACACTTAGCTCTTGCACTTTCTGCCCAATTAAACATAAATTTTCATTTAATAAATTATAAAACAGCCCCACATATTAATATGACTGGTATGTTGGATATCAGCCAGCAATTTATGTTATGAGTGGTTGGCATCATTTTATGTGGATGCTTTATCAGCACTTGCTCAAACTTCCTCTTGTTTGCACCCAGCGTTTTCTTTTAGTCTTGATATTGCAAGGCTACCTTGGCTACACATAAAATGATGGAGTTTTAGATTCTTACCTTGAGTGCTGAAACTGTTGCCTCACTGTTGCTTTTGGAAGTGACCATTCTGTTGAGGACAAATGGAAGTTTTCAGGGTTTAAACTGAAAAAGTTGAACAGAGATAAACCTCAGACTGCTCATTCTGTGTCAACATTCCCAAGTCCCCCATGGGCTACCAAATACAGAAGCAAGTTATCTTTCACTTCTGTAAGACTGGCACAGCTTATTTCAAATATTTGGTCTCTCTTGTTGGGTTTCTCCCTTGGAGACCAGTTACTCAAATGCTGACTTTGCCTCTTTTCCATTACGAACACTTTCTTCTGATGCTTCTTAATTTTTTTTTCTCTACCACATTTCCCTTCTTCTGGCTGTTTCTCTGCCCTTCTTTGACCCATTTATGCTTTTAGTTTTGCTCTACATTGAGACATTTATCTTTAATCTTCTATATTTCTTTCTCTCATAAGAAAAACAATAGACTTCAAAGAGATAACAATCAAATATTCCAAAATAAAGTATAGTAAGATGAAGCAAAAACTTTCTTGCCGTATTTTTATTTAAAAAGTTTTTCCCATATCTCCCACTGTCCCCTCACTTCTGTCCTACCAGTAATTCTCAGTCCTCCCTCAGCCTCCCCATCCCATTCCCCCTTCCATTCCCCAAGGAGGGCAAGGAGTGCCACAGTGGTTCAGTTGAGTCTGACATATCTGGTTGAGGTAGGTCCAAGTCTTTTATCCCAATATTGAGGCTCAGTTAGGGGCTCCTCTGAAGGGAAATGGGATCCAAGATGTCAGCCATGCACCAAGAACATAGTCTGATCCTACTGCAAAAGGCTCCACAAACTGCCCACGCTATTTGACAGTTGTCTACCTTTGGAGGGTTTAGTTCCTCCCCCTGAAGTTTCCTCAGCAATTCTTTCAGAGTCAGTGAACTACCAATTACTCAGGTCAGTGTTCTCTATGGTTCTCCTTCTCTTGATCCTGATCCCTTTGCTCATATACTCTCTCCTCTCTCTCTTCAGCTGGACCAGGAGCTCTACCTGGTGCTTAGCTATGGATCTCTGTTTCTGCCTCTATTTGTTGCTGGATGAAGGTTCTGTGATGACAATTAGGATGATCATTTATTTGATATAAGAAAAGTCCTGCTTAGGCACCCTCTCTACTATTGCTTGGGGTCCTAGCTTGGGACATCTTGTTGGTTCTTGAAGGTTTCTTTAGTGCCAGGTTTCTTTCTAACCCTACAGTAGTTCCCACTATCAAGATATCCATTTCTCTTGTCTCCCTCTCTTTTGCTGCTCTCACCCAATCATTTCCTTCTCTCATGATTTGTTCCTACCTCCTCTTGCTCATTCCTGATTATGATCCCAATTTACTCAGGAGATCTTCTCCATTTCCTCTTCCCAGGGGGATCTTTGGATGTCTCTTTTAAGTTCCTTCTGGTACCTAGCTGTTAGGGGTTGTGATTTGCAGCCTGGATATTCTTTGCTTCATGTTTAAAATCCACTGACGAGTGAGCACATTCCATGTCTATCTTTCTGGATCTGTGTTACCTTACTCAGGATGATACTCTCCAAATCCATCCTCCATTTGCCTGCAATTTTTATGATGTCACATTTTTCACTGCTGAGTATTACTTTCTTGTGTAAATGTACCACAATTTTTAATCCATTCTTCAGTTGAGGGGCATCTAGACTGTTTCCAGGTTCTGGCTATTATGAATAATGTTGCTATGAACATAGTCGAGCTAATGTCTGTGAGATAAGAAAGTGCACCTTTTGAAGCAATCTTGGTATTGCTTAACTATTGGGGAGACTAATTCCCAGGTTTTTGAGGAACTGCCATAGTGATTTCCAAAGTGGCTGTTCAAGATTACACTCCCACCAGCAAAGGAGGAGGTTCCCCTTGCTTCACATCTCCTCCAGCATAGGCTGTGATTTTGATTTTAGCCATTCTGACAGGCATTAGATGATATCTCAGAGTTGTTTTGATTTGCATTTCTCTGATGGCTAAGGATGTAGAGCAATTCATTAAGTGTCTTTCAGCCATTTGAAATTCTTCGGTTAAGAATTTTCTTTTTAGTTCTGAACTCCATTTTTAAATTTGATTATTTGAATATTTGGCCTTTAGTTTCTTGAGTTCTTTATATATTTTAGAGATCAGTCCTCTGTCAGATGCAGGGTAGGTGAAGATCTTTGCCCATTCTGTAGGCTGCTTCTTGTTTTACTGATGGTGTTCTTTGCCTTCTCAATTTCAGGGAGTCTCATTTATTAATTGTTGTTCTTACTGTCTGTGATACTGGTGTTGTATTTAGAAAGTGGTCATCTGTGCCAATGCATTCAAGGATTTCCCACTTTCTTTTCTATCAACTTCAGTGTAACTGGGTTGTTGAGGTCTTGGATCCAATTGGACTTGAACTTGTGCAGGGTAATAGATATGGATCTATTTGTATTCTTCAATATACTACCATACAGTTATGCTAGAACCATTTGTTGAAGATACTATCTTTTTTTTTCATTGTATGTTTTTGGCCTTTTTGTCAAAAATCAGGTGTTCATAGGTGCATGGTTTAATGTCAGGGTCTTTGATTCAATTCCACTGATCCACAAGTCTGTTTTTATGCCAGTACCAAGTTGGTTTGGTTTTTTATTACTGTAGCTCTATAATATAGCTTAAAGATAACCTAAAGTCAGAGATGGTGATATCTCTTGAAGTTCTATTATTGAACAGGATTGTCTTGGAAATCTTGTGTTTCTTGTTATTGTACAGCAAGTTGAGTATTTTTCTACCAAGGTCGGTAAAAAAATATGTTGGGAAATTGATGGGGATTACATTGCCTCTGTGGATGAAGCAAAATCTTTTATATTAAAGTTGAATATCAATAAGAGAAGGAGTCCCAGGAGCAGGCAATAGTCAGAGACTGCCTTATTCTCATAATCAGGAGTTCAATAAAAAATACTAAGCTAATAGCAAAATATCTATGCAGAGGCCTGGTGAAGACCCATGTAGGTACTTCAGTTTTTGTGAGTTCTTATGCACCTTGTGTATCAGAGGACCTTACTCTCCTGGTGTTCTCCATCCACTCTGACACTTGTACTCTTTACACTTTCTCTTCTGTAGGGTTCCCTGACCTCTGAGGGGGAGAGATTTGATGGAGAGCCCCAATTTAGACTTCCTCTTTCTCTGCATGTTTGGCTGTGAGTCTCTGCATCTATTGCCATCTGCTGCTAGAGGAAGTCTCTCTGATGACTGGATCAAACTATCAGAGCAGCAGAATATTATAGAAATAATTTGGGAAATTGGTGGAGTTGTTTTCTTTTGTTTTGTTTATATCAGTCATGTTTGGTTTTCCCCTAGGTCTCTGGGCTATCTAGGCTCTGATTCCTGGTTACTCTAGCAGTGCCAGGTATGAGTTCCCATTTACTGAGGTCCTTAAGTTAAACCAGACATTGGTTGGCTACTTCCGAAGTTCTGTGCCACCATTTCCCTAGTATATTTTGCTAGTATGTTAGATTTTAGGTCAAAGATTTTGTAACTGGGTTGATGTTTACTTTTCTTTTTTGGTAGGCTGCAGGGTACCTTTATGCACCAAAGAGACTAAAATGACATGATCTTCCCTTCATTGATATGCACTACTCTTACCAAAGTTGCACATGTTATCTTTTCTATCATTTAAAATATTTATTTGAACATCTCTAATTTACAGTATAGGCTTACATAATAGCATTCTGGTTTTGAGTTGTGCTGGAAATAAATTTTATCAGGTATGATGTTTCCATAAAATTCTGGGGTTTTCTTCTTGTATAAATAATGTCTGTTTCCACATTTGTGTTTGGTAAGCAGAAATGGCATAGTGTTCTAGATACTTATTCCTTTTCTGTCAAAGTGAAGTGGCTTTTAATTTTTGGGACAAATAAGGAAAGGTTTTTGTCTTATCTTTGTTACTGATGTTTTAATGTTTATAGTATTCAAAGATTTTCCTTCATTTTACTTCCACTGCTTCATAAATGTGTCCCTAAAATTTATTATGCATTATTTTCTGCAACTTTTGTACTTTGTTCTCCAGAAATCCTAGAATGAAAAATTCAAAAATAATTCCACTGAAAATTTATATTTATTTTTTTCTGCGTATAGAAAATCAAATTACATGCTATATTCTGGCCTACAGTCATGCAAAGTGTAGTATTTGTATGGCTCAAATTTGAATTTTTGTTGACTTATGTAGCTGTTAAAGGATATAGTAGGGCTTTAAGACTTACATGGGTCTTATTCATTGGCTAGCTTTTTATACTTTACATATCCACCAGAAGGCACATAAGGTTTAAAAAATATAATTCTGACAAAATGTTTTTTTAATATTTATTTCTATCATATTTTGTAGGATTTTAATATTTCATTGTTAACTCCAACTCAGGTCCACAAAACCCAAGCCAGTAATAAACACTCTAACCTCTTTTGAATAGAACAACTATGATGGTATCATTGAGATACACAATGATTTCACTGTGCAGACATCCCCTGTAGGCACCTGTGTGGCTGATCTTAACTCCAACTTGATGAACTACAGAGTGTTCATGATATTAGTAAAGAATTCTTCTGGGCATGCCTAAAATAAAAGTAACTGAAGGGGAAAACCATCTCTGCATGTGAGTTGGGCAGCACTATCACCTAGATGAGCATCAAGACAGAATAAAAGAGGAAAAGGGAAAGCCTGCAAAGGCAGACTTCTTCCATGTCTCACAATCACCATCACCACCACCACCACGCAGTTCCTGGGCACAGGAAGTTAGCTCTTCCATACCCTCTCTACCATGATGGATGGAAACATCTATCCCACTCATGAGCCAAAGTATATATTTCTGCTTTAAATTATTTTGCTGAGGTACTTTGTCATTGGTTGGCTACTTTCGAAGTTCTGTGCCACCATTTCCCTAGAATATTTTACTAGTATGTTAGATTTTAGGTCAAGGTTTTGTAGCTGGGTTGATGTTTGCTTTTCTCTTTTGAGAAAATCCTAATGATGAAAATCCTAATAACACAGCTCTTAACCATGCCTCTCCTGGCCCTTCACTTCTCCGACCTAATGGGTTTCTAAATCATGAAGCTTTGTACAAAATTCTTGCCTAAATTTTGTTGTAAATATTTGTGTAGCACCAAAAAGTTCTGGTGAAGGTAATGGAAGCTTCCATGTTAGGGAACGTATTCAAGGAAATCTACATAGCTTCTACCTTTAACGTAAGCCATCTCCATAGACCAGTGGTTCTCAATCTGTGGATCACAATCTCTTTGCATGTCAAATCCCTTGTCAAAAATGACCTTTCCACAGAGGTCACCTAAGACCACAGGAAAACACAAACATTTACATTATGATTTATAACAGTAAAAAATAGTTATGAAGTAGTAAGAAATGATTTTATGGTTGGGGTCACCACACAATCAGGAGCTGTTTTAAAGGTTGCAACTTTAGGAAAGCTGGGAACCACTGCCCTAGACTAAATTGCAGCAATCCCACTTGAGTTTGTGTGCTTTATTCCCGTTCCCATCACTGTCTGGTTCCCCATATAGAAGAGAGTGTCACATACCTCACACATGTTCCCTCAACATTTATCTTACCAATTAGAGTTGATGGTTTCTTCCTAAAATCATCCTCCTGTGTCTGATTGGGTGCTTTTTCTGGTCATAGAACCAGAAAGATGCCTTTCTCAGAATAGACTCAAAAGGCTTACACCTGGGAGGCACTTAATTGCACAGAGACATTGATAACTTTTGAGAACTCTGAGGCCCATCTCATACCACCTATGGAGAAGTCCATATCCTGTGGTAAGCAGCATCTACATTGGGTACAGTACTCTTCCTAAGCTCACAACCCCACTCCTCAGTCAGGGCTTTCTTGGATTACCTCTAAAAGAAATTGTTCCCACTCAAAATTTTGTTTCATAATCTGCTTTCAGGGAACTCAATCCTAACACACACTTCCATGAATTCATAAAAGTTTATATTCTATAATCATCTCTTGAGATACAATGGGTCATTTTACCTTCTAGGATATAAAGTTTGTGAAAAGGCTCTCAATCTAGACTACATGTTGGGTAATTTAGCTCTAAAGACTTAACTGAGAAAATCTTTGATGGCATAAAGATAGTGCTTAAATGAACCTAATTGATGGAGCTGAGGTAAATCTTCAGGCCCTGGTGAGATATGTAGACCATGAATAAGATACTCATCTGAACACTGATGTGCAATGGGTAGTCTTCAAAAGGCCATTTCCTCTCTCTGAGTCCAGTTTCCCCAGTCAGCCAATGAGAAGTTGAAATAGCTGCTCCCTAAGCAGTACTACCTGTGAGGCTGCTTGATTCTGTGGTTCTAAAGTAGGTCCAGGGGATCTGTAATGCAACAAAGATTTTTCTCCATAGGTTTTTCTTGGAAGTTAAACTCCGTGTTCTCTTCTCTAACCTTGTTTATGTATTCAGAATTAGTTCTGATTCATTCAAACATGCCTGACTTCTTACTGACAGAGCTCTTCTTCTCAGTAAGCAGAGATTTTAGGTACTCTTTCCACCTAACCATCCAGAAACAGCTTGCTATTCTTTAGAAACAGATTCATGGATCAATCTAAGTGCATACGCTGAAACATCCCGTATTACATGTAAGTTGCCACGTAGAAGAGTCTTTAGAAAAAAACAATTAAATGTATTCTTTGACATAAACTGAGAAACTGAATTTTGAAACCAATTTCTCTTGAGTATGATATATTTATCCAAGAGAGAATCTGGCATAGAATTAAAGCAAATAAATCAAAGCAAGCTAAAATAAAGAAAATAAATTATTTTTTAATTTAGCAGAATGCAAGCATATTAGATTTAGGGGAGGAAAAGACGTAAATGGGTGTAGAAGAGTGCGTACAGGAGAATGGTTAGAAGTCTTTTCAGTCCACAAATGAGAAGAACCAACATGATGAAAACCAGACCAGAAAAAGGTGAGATCTGGAATTACACAGCATCATTTGTTCCCCTCACAATTTCCTAGTAATTGAGCCTTAATCTATAGAAATGGATTAAAAACCTGAAAGGTTATATGAAAAAAATCAGACAGTCCTGCTGAGCTACTTCTAGAGGAAGACATAAGGAAGAGCATGGAGAATCATTTGTAATATACACCAAGAACAAGGAAATACATGTCACAGTTAATCTCAAAGTCTGTGATTCAGAAAGGGAGATGTTAGAACCTTTTATTGCTTCTTTCACTGAGCAGACTAATTTTAAGTAATAAATAAAATATTTGCTTCCCCTACTGTCCTATTTGATGTATTAATCTATTTACTTTTTGCAACAAAAGCCCAAGAAATGCCTGCAGGATAGATAAGAAGGATGTCCTAGTGACTTGCATGCAGCTGGCTTGAAATGGGAGAAGCTGTTAATTGGAAACCCAACCCAGGGAGGCTACGTAGTGGAATGCATATAATGTTATGAAACTGCTGGCATGTGTTAGATACTAAGCCACAAACTAGAGCTTTTGTTCATGTGGAAGGCACAACTATAGCTGAAGATGTTCTGTGCAGCCTGTTCTAATATACAGTTCCTAGAAAAGAGTATCTATGTGGAAGCCAACAAGGACATTTCCTCTTCGCACCTGCCCATTTTCCTAATTGTCATGCCCTTTCATGTTGCTGGATTTACCCAGTCTGACATAGTAGTGGGAAGAGAAAAGGATCAAGAGAGGAAGGGAGGGAGGGAGGGAGGGAGAGAGGGAGGGAAGAAAAAGAAACCCTATTATTCTCGAGCTATAGTTAAAAATAGATTAATGTCCAATGCTGTTTTAGAAACCTTACCTCCCCTTTAATGTACTATTATCCTTAAACTCTTCATTGTTTCTTTCAACTTACATCGACACCAGTGCCTTTTCTTGGGGCCAGATAGATGGTTCAGTGCTTTACAAACATCTAAAGTCCAGTTCCAAGGGATCTGACACCCTCTTTCTCCCTCCATGTGCACCAAGCTCAAATGCTGTGCATTTACATACATCCAGACAAGACATTCATAAAAACAAAAGTACAAAAATTTCAAAAATACACAGTTTCTTAGTAAATTTCAACTTTGTTTTTAAATATATATTGAAAGAAAGAAAAACAAGGAAAAGGAAAGAAAATTAAAACAAAAGTGATGTTCATTCTTTATGTGGAAGGCACCGGAGATGTCAGCCTACTGTCCAGGTTGCTATTAGCATTCTTGCTTCCTCTTCAAGGTGGATCAGGAAAGTCAACACAGCAAGTTAACAATTGTTGTTACTGTTTGGAAAGCATAAGTTAAGTATCGCTGTTTCATATTTAAAAATTAACATTAAAATTTACACCAAGACGAGGAGCATGTCTAACAGAGAAGGTAAGCAGATCTCTCAGCTTGCAATGACTATGCATCAAGACAGTTCATGACCCCCAGTGTTGCTGGGATACAGAGAACCAGAAGAGCAGTCACAGCTGCCTAAGTGATGCTTACAACAAACGTCAGGGATTTGCTGGTCTATCTGAGCAGCTATGGACAAAGACATGGCCAATATCTGCACAAGTAGAAAAAGAAAAGAAAACTAGTAAGAGAAATAAGGATTTATGTGAAAAATGGTGTCTCAATTTTGTTGCAGTATGTTTCCCAGCCTGTTTGGCGCCAGAGTTTGTAATCTGGCACGCGGTGGCGGTTGGAACCTGGTTTGCGCGGCGGCTTGGCTTTTGTACCTCAAAGAAATGAATCACACACTTATATCCTTTACATTGTTTGGCCCATGTCTTAAGCACATTACTAGCTAGCTCTTTCATCTTAATTCAACCCATTTCTATTCATCTTTCCACCACGTGGCCCACAGCCCGTGGCTCACCTGAATTCCTACTGCTTCTCTAGGGGACGGAAGGAGAGTGGCTTAACTCTACCCTTCTACCTGCCTGCCTGTGCTGATTCTCCACCCACTTCTACGGTGCTGTGCATAGACCAAAACAGTTCTTTATTTACAACACACAGAGAACATTCCCACCATACAATTTGTCAGAAAATATTCTCAATTTTACTTTATTTGTGTGTATAAAGCCTAGCTGATGCAGTCTCAACAAATTTGTAACTAAAAATTCATCCTGGTATAGTAGATAAAACAAATTTAAGTGGTGGGAGGGGGAAGGGACCTTGAATAAGGATATACAAGGATAGAAAGTGTGAATTCTTTGTTCATAATAATAAAATAAAAGAAACAACAAAAAATTAAAACAAATTGAATATATCTAGCATCTAATTTTAGCTAAGTCACTTAATTGTGTGATCTTAGACAAATTATTTAATCTACCTGAGCCTTAATTTCTTTTCTATGTAAAGAGAAACAATAATTTTATCCTAAGCATGTAAAGTTAAACAGAGGGATAGTCTTTGGATGGGGAAATGGCTCAGTGTGTAAAACATTGGCTGACAAGCATGGACTCAGTCTCTATCACTCACTTATAAGAAGCTAGACCTTGGCACACTATAGAACTCGCAGTGCTGGGAATACAGAGACCAGAGGATACCTCAAGCTCACTGGTCACACAACCTTGAGAAATATGGTGGGTAGTCACTCTGTGGAGAAATACTACAGGTTGACCCCTGCCTTCCACACACATGAACAAACATACACACATGTGCATGTATGCACATTCAGACACACAGATAGATGGTAGGTAGATAATAGATATTAATACCTAGCATATAAATACAAAATAAAGAAGGAAAAAAAGAAGAAAAGCATTATCATGTGATGGGAAATAGTTGGAACTGAGAAATCATACTGTTAAGCAAAATAAAGCAGACTCAGAAAAAAATACCTAGCATAATATTAATAAATGTGTTAATACTGGTAATCATTTTAAATTTCTCATATGAAGATGCCATTAGCTCTTTCATAGACTTAAAGGCTGTTCTGATGTTTATCATTTGATTTCTATTCTGGTGTTATTTAGTAGGGAGAAAAAGAAAATGAAAATAGCTGAGACCTAGTATTTGATTAATTCTCTAAAATTGTTATTTGGTTAACTTACTTTTGGTTTCCAAGTTCTTATTTTAACTATCCAAAACTAGAAGTTTCCTAGCCCATACTCAACCTTTATTTTAGGTGAGATAAAAGACAGTGAGAAGGTACTTTGATCTTTTTACTGGGGGTCCCAATGCAAAGCATGACCTGAAGTAAGAGCAGTGCGGTTTGTCATCATAGCCCCTATCCTAACTCCTGTTAGGTGAAGTTAGGACACAATTTCACTTTCCCCTTAATGCCGGTGCTTGCTTCCACCATGAAGTAAGCATAATATCACCAGCCGGTGCTTTTGGCAACTTCACAGTTAAAGGGAGGATATTCTAAGCAGGTGGGATGGAGGACAGGTGTGCGCTGAGTATTGACCTCAATAGTGGCTTACAGGTGGGGAGAAATTCAACAGGGGGGCTATGTCAGATCAAGTCCCCTTTGCAGGGAGACAGAAAATGAAATGAAACTATTCGAAATGGGAAGGAATGACTCTCTTTGGCAATGGAAGCAATGGATACATCCTGTGAGGGTAGGACTGTCCAAGGGAAGTTGTCTAGTAGTAAAAAGAGAATGTGAACTGGCCAGATGCTTAGAATATAAGGCGAAATGCAACAAACCTGGCAAGCAAGCTGTATGCTGCTGGAGAGAACTCAGTGATGAACCGGAGCCAGCCATGTGATGTGTGACGGAACCAGCATCAATTCAAGGATATACGGAAGCTTTGCCCAGAAAGCTGTGAAAGGAGTCTGGGAGCAGAAAAAAAAAAAAGTACAAAAAGATGCCTGCTCCTCATTCCAAATCTAGAGGGTGGGTTGCACTGCTAGCTCTGTGATCGTACTGGCAGATGAAACTGGGCTAGGTCAGGACAGTCTCAAATTCAGCTAAACATGGCCTACTTGTGCATCCAGGAGCATCTTAGACTTTTCTGTTCTATTGTTCTGTAATGGTGAGAAGAAAGAAACGTTTCACTGTATAATCACATACTGAAATTTAGAACACTAGGCGGCATAGTTCATGTTAACTTTGGAGTCTCTTTGGCTATTCAAGATGGAAAAAAAAAACCACTTCAAACACCCACAATGCATAATGAAGCATAACTTGATGCCTTCCAAATGCACTGAGCAAGAAAAACCATCATAACATAATGGAAGCATGCCCTTACCATTGTAGAGTCAGGAGGAAGCTATTTGGAGGTGCAAACTGGAAAGAAATTTCTTTTTGCTTTCAAAAAATACAGTACTTAAACTTTACTTTCTTTCTAGTGAAATCAGAAGAACTTTAATTTATAAAGTTAAACTTTAAAAAATAATCATGTAAGAATTTTTGTATTTAAATGATTTTTTATCTTCTCCAAAGCAATGACACTGGGACATGCTATGCTAATCCACAATTCTCCTTAAACTGTAAGACATTGTTTATTCTTTCACAAGCCTTCTCTGAGAACCTGTGTCACCTACAGCCTGGGGGAGGACAGTCCTGTTTGTGGTGTGCTTTAACATGAGTCACTGTCTCTGAAGACCTTGAATGCAAAGGTCTGTTGGGAATTAAATTAAGACAGGTAGATTTACAGATATACTTCATTTCACAATCTGATTACTCAGGAACCCAGACTATGATATGGGAACTGAGAAGTCTTATTTTAACTGTTTGCAATTGATGATATATATTAATTAATGTTAACAAAAACACAAAAACTTGGAATTCAAAAGTTTAATTTTACCTAGATTTGGACCAATAATTCTATAACAATGTTATTTTCCCTTTGAGATACCACCTGACACCTGTCAGATTGGCTAAGATAAAAGTCACAGATGACAGCCTATGCTGGAGAGGGTGCAGAGCAAGGGGAACACTTCTCCATTGTTGGTGGGAGTGTAAGCTTGGTCAGCCACTCTGGAATGCAGTATAGCAGTTTCTCAGAACACTGGGAATCAATCTCCCCAAGGATCCAGCAGTACCACTTCTGGGCGTATACCTGAAAGATACACATTCACACTCAAAAGACATTAGCTCAACTATGTTCATAGCAACATTACTCATAATAGCAAGAACCTGGAAGCAACCTAGATGCCCCTAGATGTTAATCAACTGAGGAATGGATTAACAAAATGTGGTACATCTACACAATGGAGTACTACTCAGCAGTAAGAAAAAACGATATCCTAAAACTTCCAGGCAAATGGATGGATTTGGAGAATATCCTCCTGAGCAAGGTATCTCAAACCTAGAAAGATAAGCAGGGGATGTACTCAGTCGTTAGTAGACTCTAAACAAACAAACCATAAAAGCAAAAAGCAAAGCATGTCCAAGCTGTAAACCACAGCCCCTGAACAGCTTTGGATCTGAAACACTTGGGAGTGGCACCTTGGATCCCACTCCCTCTAGAGGAACACCTGACTCAGCCTTGATGTTGGGGTGAGGAAACTGGATCTGCCAGGAGTGGATGCTGAACTGAGCAATATTTGAACCTTGGGACCTCCTGCCCTTGCTGGGGAGGAGATGGGGAGATGTGGAGAAGAGAGAGTGCCTGGAGGGGGTGGGAGGGGGAAGGGACCTTGAATAAGGATATACAAGGATAGAAAATGTGACTTTATTCATAATAATAAAAAAAGAAACACTAAATAGCAAAGGGTAGATTGATTTTAAAGAAAAATGTATTTATTAAAACTTGATATCTTCAAAATCATGTAGATTTTTTATTGTACAAATGTATCCTTATTTGCTATAAAATTATATGAAATTTTAACATAACTAAATTATACTTACTAACTTCAGTCCGAGATATCTAGTAAGATTAAAGCAATCTCATCTATCTGTCCTGGTATTTTTGTATTCCATCTTTCCACAGGTACTACCCAGAAAAGTTACTTGAAATGTCAGGGAAACATTGGGGAGAGAGAGATAGGAAGAAAGTAAAAATGAAATGAGATTGTGAACCAGGCTATACAATGAAATTACAGCTCCATCTTAGAAGATTGGCCACATTGCCACCATTGCCTGCTGTGTCCTACAGGTAAGCCATTAACCCAAGCCCAAGGGAGAGAATGTCACCTTGTGCTTTGTTTGTCACTCTCTATTAGCCCCAGGCAGAAGAAAAAAGACAAGGTGTCATTGATTTTGGTGAAATCTTACATTAACAATCAGAAAGCTCACTGTCTGTATCAATCCAAATCGAAGTGGCCTCATTCTCCTATTCATTCTGAGAAGACTCTGGTACTAAAGCAATTGAGAGAAGACCTGTAGTGTACAAAAGAAAAGAGCCATGTTGAGAAAAAAAAAAAGAGAGAGAGAAAAAAAAGGTAATAACTCCTCTGTTCTCTACATTTTATATCAGAGGATGCCGCAGAGAAGCTGACAATCCCTAGAACTGCATCACTTTAGAAACAGTCTGTCAATCAACAAAATTCCTATTTGACAAGATAATTAAAGAATAAAATAGCATTTCTACCATGTGGTGTTGCTCTCATCTGGGACTCGTTTGAGTATGTTGAGATGTCCAGCATTTCCTCATAGACCTGCAGTTGGACTGAGAGAACAAATATCTCATTACAACTTAGGGTGGTAAAAGAAAGGAAATAATAATAGCGTTCTTTGAATGATTTAAGAGAAGAATAAATGGTCAGCAGCCACAGAGACACTAAACCACAGGTAATTGACCTTCTTCACAGTATGAATTAGGAAAAATCATTTTATACTTTGTGAAGATACTAATAAGCTTTGGTTATTTTTTATTAATCAAGCTCTTCTGGTTAACAAAAAAAAATAGTTCTTTGAAGAGATCTACTTGACAATCATATGAGGTTTGGCTGGATTTGTCACAAACAACTCTGTCACCCACAGAACAAAAGGACTCTTGGGAGATGATGAGGCCCTCTGAAGTCAGAGCTCCACTTGTCATTTGCCAGGCTAGTTGGAATGTCTCTGAAGGATCTCTTAATTTAAAATCCTTCACTCCCAAGTAATCTTGGACTTACAGTCTTAGATAATTAGAACATCACAGACTTTATAACTACAAACCTGAAGGTCAGACTTGTATGTAAGAAAAGCAGGTTTCTACTTCATTGTTTTCAGTAGAAAATCAGGAGAAGAAAAGGTTTGTTCAGTCATACAAGGGACTTTAAAAGTACCCTTGCAGACCTCCTAAAGAATATAAAAAGGAAACAATCAACTGAGTGAAGAGTAAGACCACAGAGTGGATGAGACTCTTTGACAAGTACACATATGATAGAGGATCAATATTGAGAATATATAAAGAGTTCAGAAATCAAAGAGTCAAGAAAAAAAAAAGAAATCCAGTTATAAAAAGAGACATGGGATATGGACCTGAGAGATTACTCAAAAGAAGAAATAAATTTGTCTAAGAAACATCTCAAAAAGTTTTCAGATAATGAAAATGTGGTACATATATACACAATGGGATTCTATTCATCCATAAAGAAAAACAAAATCATGAAATTTTGAGGTCAATGGTTGGAACTAGAAATTATTCTGTTGAGAGAAGAAACCCAGACCCAGAAAGATAAATGCCACATGTTTTCTATATGTGGATTTTAGCTACTCATTTTTTAAATATGAGTATATAATTTGTAGTAACCACAGAAATCAGGAAAGTAAAAAGGGACTGTGGCAGGTGGCGTGGAAAGGAAGCTCTAGAGAGAAGGTGTTGAAAGAACACAGGTACAGGAATCGAGAAATAGGAGCAGGGGATTTGACCAGGAAGGGTGGGGGAGTCCAGTACAGAGGAAGTGAGACCCAAAATAAAAATAAAAAAAAAATGTACCTTTGCTATAGCAAACAAATGCAATCAGTGCTCTAATATTAAGTATGGTATATTTAATATACTATGGAGAATATTTTATGGTTGTTTAAAAAACATGTACATAAACTATTGTTAGTAATGATCACATACATAATTAAATTTCTGGAATATGAAAATGCTATGACAGAGATACAGAAAATAGTCTCATGTCATATGCTTTTAGTTGTTGAGGGTTCGTTAAACGGTGATATCATTTACAATTTCAGCCAAAGATTTGCTCATAATGTTTGAAATATAAATATTCCTCAAAGCTCATTTTAATTTTTTAAAGAGAAATTGGAATCTAGGGCCAACAGTTTCAGAACATTAGTGTGGAAATTTAGTAAAACATTTTAACTAAACTTTAAAGAGTGGAGCCTCTGTGATAACAGCTTGGGCTTTCTGACAGAGGTAAGAAGGTGGAGGGATAGAGATCCAGAGGTTTGTAACAGAGCTAAACTGTGCTTCAGCTCTGTCCTTGACCTTTGATTACAGACACATCTGGGGAAGAAGAGAAAAGTGATCCTTACTTCCATGCTGAAATGAGAAGACCTTAAAGGTTCCGTAAGAACTTGTAGACAATGACAAGACAATGTATCTAAAGCAAAACTTTGGAAAGTACAGCAATTTTATTTTATTTATTTATTTATTTACTTATTTATTGTCAATTGCTGAGAGAAAGATAGAGACAGACAAGGATATCTCATTAATTTCACTGGCTTTCATATTACAAAGAATTCTAGCTTCAATAACTAGTTCTTTCATAAATGTAAACATTTGCCTGCAGGGTTTGATGAAATATGTTGATAACATGAAACCAGGAGGAATGTAACTACTTCCCACTCTTACCAAACTATGTTATACTGCACCCTAGATCCCCTTTTCTGTCTGCTTCTTTCATTTGTGGAAAGTTGTAAATAGTTCTGGCCCAGACTTTCCGGGAATGAACTAGAGCTTTGGACCCATTCTCAGCCCCACTTAGCCTCCAGTAATCACACACAGGCTTATGCTATTTTTACACTGATTGACCTAGGACTCAGGAATATAGATTGCTAGCTCCTTCATCTGAACTCAACCCATCTTGTTCAGCCATGTGGCTCAGTACCTTTTCTCAGAGCAGCATTTCCTCTGTATCTCCTGGCAGTTCCAGTGACTTTGGCATCTGTCTCTGCTCTGAGATGTTCCCAAGTTTTCTTAGCCTGGTAGCCCCACCCACACTTCCTGTTTGCCTTTGGCCAATCAGCTTTTATTAAATCCTCAGCCGAAACAAATACTACCAGCATAATCTCACTACAGTGGAATGTTTTAGGAATATCACCAATTGTAAATTATATTAGACAAGGTACTTCACTTTCTTACATATTGTATTCCTCAAGACAACTCCAACTTCCCAGTGTTAATAGGAATTACTATCTCAAGGCCCATAGCTGAGAAAATATAAAAGACTAAACAGTACACCTAGGGATCATCAGGCTTCAACTTAAGTATTGAGCTTTTAGCATTCAGCAGTAATACTTAGATTCTTGGGTGTTCTGCCTTCCTGGGTGCTCGTCCTGTTCAGCTCCCTGTACTGTCCCTGTGCCACACTGGCCTATTGCTAACAGCTTTCTCACCAAGGGTTTAGCTTCTCCCAGATAAACCTGGAGGAAACAGAAGGGACTTCTCTGCCTGCCTCGAGCAGCTGAGATTTTTTTTTTTTAAGGATTAAACACAAATGGCAAATTCTTAACCAAATTAAACAAAAAAAAAGGGGGGGGAAGACCTACTTCAATCAAACTAGAAATTGAAACACAAACATTCTAGCAGATATGAGTGAAATTCCTGAAAATCATAAGGACATACATTATAAATTTGTTTTGATAAATTGAAGATTCTGAAAAAAAACTGGTGAGTTTTTAGATAGCAAAATTAAACCTAAATTCAATGAATGATTTTAACAAATGCATACTTTGTAACCTTGAAATACTTAAAATACTAATAAAATGCTCCATACTAAAAATAAAAACAGCAATAACAAAAACAAACACAGGAAAATATGAACTTACTATCAAATTCTACTATAACTTAAAAAACTATGACAAATGCATATCATATTATTCTATAAAACTTAAAAAAATAAACCAAGTATTAGATACTGAGAAGAATGCCTATCAGGAGATTGTGATTTACCCATAGAGTGGACAGCTACTCACTGAAAATAAAGAATGAAATACTTATGCATACACCCAAATAGCTGAATCTCAAGAACACGAGCAGAGAACACACTTTTTCTGGCAGTGAGGATGGTGGGAACTGATGCAAATAAGAGAACTTTAAAAAAATGTTTTAATTTTATTTTATATGTGATTGTTTTCCTGTGATAGTCTGAAGAGGGCACTGGATCTGCTGGGGTTGTAGTTATAAATGATTATGAACTGCTGCCCTGTGGGTTCTGGGAATCGAATCCTGGTCCTCTGAAAAGCAGCCAGTGCCCTTAAGTGTTGGGCTCCCTTATCTCTCCAGCCCTATAAGAAACTTTTTAAGACAAGAAAATGTGGATAGTGACTGAGAGGTTACAAAGAGGAATAACTACATACAGTCTCACCAAAAAATACACTTAAAGTAGGTATCTTTTACCACATACAAACCATTTCTCAAAATTAATTTGACAGAAATAAAAATCACTGATAAATATTAATCAATAGATTTTTAAAAGAACAGTATGCAATTATGTGGTCTCAGAAATGTTGTTCTTAGAAGACACAGAGAGCCGTGAGAATTGGCATCTTGATAAGTTTGTCCTTTCCCAGATTTGCTGCCCTCATGGGCCTCTATTAATCATTTCCACATAATCATATCTGATATGCTTTTCTGCCCTCATTGGCCTCTATTAATCATTTCCACATGATCATATCTGATATGCTTTTCTGCTCTTCAAAGGAAACTTAATTGATGCTAATTATAATTCTTTAATTAGTTTCTTAATGATATGTTTCTAAAACTTTATAGCACCCTGGGCATGCTTTTCAATAGTTAGAAATATTTGTCCAAATAAATTCAAAATGCTTTGCTTGGCCTCATCTGACTCTGCAGGGGATTTTAGTATTAATTGAGTCATCAAATCAGATTTATGCACATATCTCAATCTTTTTAAATTTCATTAACGCATTAACTCTTTTTTAGCATACATTTCTTAGCCAAACTCAAGTACCTGACAAGGTTCAGTCACTTACTTTGGAATAGTTAACACAATCTCTGTCACTTTTCAGCAGTTTGCTTTTATTAGTATTATTGACCTATCCACACATGGCTTCTGAGTTAATTTTCAGTCAGATACCTGGAGTTAATTGTATTAGACATATTTTGGGAATACTCACTCTCTGAAATTTCCTTTGGAAGATATCCTTACTACTGGCTTCTGCTGACATAAGGGCTGATGATGACTGTTTCACTACAAGAGCCCTTTCCTGGCTTACATCTGCCTGGAATAGACATGGATGCTTCATCCACTAGAAACCAATCATAGCTAATATATGACAAATCAAAATAAAAACAGGCTCTTAGAGAAAACAGAGTATAGAATGGTGATGACTGAAGGAAGGCCAAAAGGTCATGTGACTGCAATAAGAGAAAGTTGGTGGCTCATTATTCTCCTGGTTTCAAAAGGCTTAACTCCACTTTTGGTAGCTGGAGGTTTCATGCATTTCCTTCTCCTTGTAGACAGAAGAACAGTCATCATCTGTACTGGGGACAGCACACTAACAGGCCTAAGCAGTGGCAAAACGAAACTGCTTTCAAGAATCCAAATGTGGTTGCAGCAACATCAACTGCTGTAAGGAAAGACATGTAAATGGAGGCGTAAGAAGATATAAGACACTGGGGTTCAAGAATTCAGCACAGATAGAAATGACTAAATCTGTAAGGGAGAAACATCTGCCATGGAAAGAAATATTGGTTATTAAGGGTTGGCCCCAGGCCAGAAGTTCAAATTAAACAAAAGCACTAAACAATACTAATCCTTAGGCAGGTAGAGAACACAGAAGGGAACAAGGAAGGGATGGCTATCGAAAGCTTACAGGCAGATAGACTAGAATGCTAAATACTTGTCATTGTCTTTGGTACACGATAACATCTACCAAGACTGACAGAAGACAACTAGAATTATATACTAAGGAATAAACCACAGAAGAGGATAAGTAAGAAGGTATCTTAATTAGTGTTTCTAATGTTGTGAACAGACACCATTACTACAGCAATTCTTATAAAGGAAAACATTTAACTGGGGCTGCCTTACAGTTTCAGAGGATCAGTCCATTATTGTCATGGTGAGATGCATGGTAGCACAAAGGCCAAGATGGTGCTAGTGATTGAGCCTAGAGTTCTACATCTTGATCTACAGGCAGCAGGAGACTGTGAATATATAAAACCTCAAATCCTGCCTCCACATAATACGCTTTCTCCAACAAGGCATCATCCCTCCCAATAGTGCCACTCCCTATGCGTCAAGCACTCAAACATATGAGTCTTTGGGGACCATTCCTATTCAGACCACCACACTGGGTTTGAAAGCAGATGGTACAAGAAGTCAAACAGACCCTCAAATTTAAGGACATATGATTCTTCTCAAAATGAAGTACCCTGGTGATTTGCACTCCATACATAATAGGCAACTTGGGCTTAAACAAAGGAATTGAGACAGAGGAGTAAGTCTCAACACCATACTAAAATTCAGTCTTCATTCCATAGCAGGTGGGAACTGGTTTTATAACTAATCAATTAGGCAGATGAAGGGCAATAGAAGCTCTCGTTGTGACTGTGGTCAATGGTTCAGTGTCTGTGACAAGTTTCTAAGAGTCTGGGAATAGTAAAGGCTATTTATCAGTCAGTGGGAAATAATCAGCCAAGGCAAGGCAACCTTTCATAGCACCAGCCACTTCTCTCGATAAAAGGGTAGACAGAGCTCCATGGGAAGAAGGAAAGGGTCTGTGTATTTTAAAGCATGCATGGGAACTAGTTTGCCTCTTTCTGTTTAAAGAGATGCATGCCTCCTGTACTTACAAGCATCTGTCTTCCTTTATCCATCTTCAGAACAAACTTGGTTCTTATGCCATCTCTGGCATCTACCACCTGTCTTGTTCCCAATTTCCTTGTATGATCATAAACATACTGTTTGCTAAGATATCCCATCAATATCAACACTGAACACTGTGTCCTATTTCTAATTCCTAGAATAGAGCTCCACCCTGCCCAGACACGTTCTTTCCCAGAGACAAAAGAATGGATGACATAAGCAGCTAAGATAAAGCTTCTTTATGTGGTTCCCTATCCTGTTGCTGAGATAAAACACTTGACAGAGGCTGCTTCACAAAGCTGTGGGTACAGTCCCCCATAACAGACAAATGCTAGTACTAGAGTGTAAGAGTGTAAGGCACTGGCAGGCCCGTTTGGGAAACTGAGTAATAGGCAATGATGGTCCGCTCACTTTCACACATTATTTCAGGTCAAGCATAGCATGGTGGAATAATGCCATTCATACTCAGGATGGTTCTCCAATCTTCCAGTTAGTCTCCCTGGAAATGCCCCCCCACAGACATACCCAGAGTTCTGTTCCCACAGGGATTCTAAGTCCCATCAAATAGACAATGGAAGTTAATCAGGCTTTTTGCCTGGTTGATATATAAATTCAGATAATCTTGGACCTGTAAGTTGGAGACTTCAGAGAGGTCAACTTCAGTGGAATACACACACCACACACACACAACACACAGGAATTCAAGCAGAAAGCAAGAGTCAGTGACTCACTCACTCACTGTATCACCTTCAGTTACATATCAAGCGAGGCAGTGAGAGACATTGAAGTTTGGGAGGAAACAATAGGAGTTAGAGAGTTCTCTTCGTGTATAGATACAGATTTATTTAGTAAGCAGAATTTAGCTGCATGCATTCATTATCCTGTCTTGCTCTTTGAGGGAACAAGTGGCCAGACCAGTTTCTTTTAATGATCTTCATGCTAAGACATATCCTGTTTCCCAACTACAGAGTTCTGCATGCTCCAGTCCCTGCACTCAGTTTTCCCAGAGGTGATTCTCACCACTTCTCAGAATTTTAATATAAACTTATCCACTGGGTTGCAGACAGTTATTTATGATATATTCACGTATGTAAATTGTCCTACTCTGCTGAGCAGTCAAAGCAATTGGTACCTCAGGCTTTTCATGTTTTGTCATTTTTTTGATTAATGTCAAGTTTGCCCATAAAAATGATGCCTGAGGTCTCTGGCTCACACTCCTCATCAATTTCTCCAACTGCATTGTATTCAGTATTTCAAACTAGATTGTGTAAGTTCACAAAAAGAAACCTTCTTACAGTGTTTGGCACAAAGAAAAGTTGTGTTATGATGATCTCTTTCATCTCTTCCAAATACACACACACACACACACACACACACACACACACACACACACACACAGACATATATACACACACACACATATACACACACACCATTGAATAGAGACTGGTTCCCAAGGGAATATTTCTGAGTTGTGGCTTCATAGTGTCATGGTAATCATGAAAGTCACTGTGGGAAAGGACAGACAACTGTATAAACTGGTGACCTGTACAGGATCCACTGTGAACATTTCCTTCCTTAAACTCTGACTCACAATACTCTCTAGTCTGTTCTGCAGTCACTAAATCAGGACCTCTCACCTCTCTACACTTTTCTGTTTGGATTTATTTTTCTTATTAATTATACATATTTAACTGTCACACAAACAACATAAACTATATATGTAAGGGAGTACCAAAAGATGTTAGTATATAAATATATTTTATAATTTTCAAATTACATTAAGCGTATCTATCTTCTTTAACTCCTATGGTAAAAATGATGAAAATTTTCAAAACCCTTTCTTCCAGCTTTTTGAAATCCACAGTGCATTGTCATTACCCTCGTTCTCACAACAGGGCAACAACTTCCCAGAACTTGTTGCCCTGATTGATATAATAACAACTGAGCCATCTTCTTCCATCGCTCCTGTCCCACTACTGCCCCAGCCTCTATAAAGCACCATTCTACTACCGATTTCCATGAAATCACTCATAGAGTCCATGTAGAAATCAAATAATGCAGTACTTTACTTTCTTGTATCTGGTTTAATTTCTTTAGCATGAAGATCTCTAGTATAATATCCATAATGGCACAAATTGTCATTTAATTATTTTGTATGGTGGAGTAATATTCTGTGTATTACCAAAGTGTGCTGTAATTACCACATTTTCCTTATCAGCTCATCCAGTTAAGGGATGCTTTTCATTTCTTGGTGACTGTAAACAGTGCTACATTGAACACAGGAGTGTAGCTGTCTCATTGATATATAGATTCTATTTCCTTTAGACACTTCAAGCCTAATTAGAATGGTCCAACTCAGCTGCCCCATTTTACGAGGGGAGGTCTGCAGCTGCTAAACTCCAAAAGCAGTTTCAGTCCCCTTTAGATGACACATCCTAAAAGCATTCTCACTTACTGAGATGAAAGAATTAAACTTCCATATCACAAAGCTTATTATAACTGAATGATCAAATTAATTCCAATTAGTTCATATATGAGTGGGATTTTGGATATAGAAGACTGCCTCAAGCACTAAGGAAAAGGGTTCTAAAATGAAAACACAATGATTGACAAGCATGATTTTGATATGCTATCACTTCACTGCAATCTTGTTTAACAACTTCATTAGAGGGTAATCAGTTGGAATAAAATCGAAATTGTGAAACTTGTAGAAAATAGGGTAAATGTTAAGTTACTCAATTGTTTTAACCTGAGTAAGTATACAGAGCCAAATTCCAGAAAGAAAAGACTCAAAAGCTAGAAACAAAATTAGGTTGAACAGGGTGTTATATAATCATGTGACCTGGAAAGGAAGCAAACTTTTAATGCAGTTACAGTCAGAATCAAGGATTAAATCTGCAACACAATGCAGTGGATACATTTTTCCACTATGCTCTAGGTTCCACAGAGGAACTGGTCCATTTTTCACACTTTTCATAAAAGAATTATTTTATTTATGAGAATGTGAGACCTCCATCCATTCTGGTTGTACTTATACCTCCCTCTTTTATGTGCTGTGAGCTAGCTGGCTCCAAACAAGGTCCCCAAAGATTAGCGCACCTAACCCTGGGATAAGCCAGA
This sequence comes from Sigmodon hispidus, assembly GCA_004025045.1. Classification (NCBI taxonomy): domain Eukaryota; kingdom Metazoa; phylum Chordata; class Mammalia; order Rodentia; family Cricetidae; genus Sigmodon; species Sigmodon hispidus. The sequence continues at coordinate 116,039 of PVIH01004442.1, forward strand.
GGCAGGTCTGAATGTGAACTTGGAATATATGTCAAAACAGAAGACTACAGTGCTTCATTCCAAAGGAAAGCAATTTTTATAGTGGAATTTCAGATGTTGTAAGAGGTTCATGGAATTACTAATTAATGTGGGGACATAAGACTAATTGTTTCCCCTAGAAATTCTCCAGAAGCATTGCTTGCCTTGTCTCCAGGTAAGTGACTTGAGTAACTTATGCTGAAAAGAAAAAGCTTTGTCTCACTGGTCTCCACTGGCTTCTCAATACTTGTACATCAGTAGTGATGACTTCCCATATTCTATGCATAACTTCGTGTTTAGCATTATCATCCAACTTTGTGCCCAATTGATGACCTGCTGTCAGTGAGAATAACAGAAGGTCTGCAGTGCAAATAAGGATGAGAGTCAAGATATTTAAAGCTGGGGCCCTGTGCTTCAGAGGGAACCCACTGAGGACTTGGCAACTTAGGGAGCATCACAAAGCCCTTCTCTGGAGGAGCCATCCTCAAGGAGGACAGGACTCTAGTAAAGAAGGTAAGAAGGTGCTATTGTTGCAGTCTTCCCTATACCTCTGCGTCTGGGATCTACTATCCTAGACGTTCTCCTGCTTATCATGGGCCAGCTCTGTCTCTTATTCTTAATTAGAGAAGGCACACATGTAAATAGCTTAGAAAGTGTATTTTATATTTCACATGTGCCCACACTACCTACTTAAGTTGCCCACATAATCTGAAAAATACCTTCTTTAATCACTATTTTAATCTTCAACACCAAACAACTTAGTTATAACTTCTAAGCACCCTCCCCCACCCAAGTAGATATACTTCCCAGGGACTTTCCATTTCCTGAATAACTTTAATTATGCTTATTTTGAACTCATTCCCTATTCCTCTTTACCTCAAAGAAAATTTTAATCCCAGGGCTGTGAATATTTAACACATTAACAGTAAACTTCAAGTCACCAATAATATTTATATGTGCTACGTTAAAGAGTGACATCGTCACTTGCCCTTAGTGTTATTACCCAAGAGCAAACCCATACTTGAATTCTCTGATTCACTCTCCCTGTGTCTTGTATCCTCTTTTGTTTATATGAGTCTGTGTCCATGCCTAATCAGACAAATTATTAATCTATCTCTGAGTCTATCTTCATTTCTCTGCTTGCCTATACTGAACAAAGAGGTATGCTTCTTTATTTTATTGAACAGCACACAAAGCATCACTTGAGATAGAAATGAGGAATACTACATAGAAATCTTTAATAGCATCTTTAAGTTTCTGACTCAAAGTGAACCTAATTGCCTTAAATAACAAATAGTTCCTCTTTGTTAAATAAAAAATTGTACCTCTTTGTTTATCAAGTAATATCCAAATGTTGTGTTTAGTATTTATGGCAGATATCCGTCTCATAAGGTTGCTCTCCACTGCTATTTTTGTTGCTTCCAACAAATGGCTGTCAGAACACACATGGATTACTCTGGGTGAAGTGCATGTAGCAGCAAATAAGATTACAGCTATGATGCATGAGTTAATGTTGTAAAAGCTGATTATATGGGAAATCCAAGACAAGTAAGGTTGTGAGTTACATTGTTCTCTTCAAGGCAAATTTGACAAAAGGGCTGCATACACAGTAGAACAGCAGTCTTGACTCATAAGTGAACCAATGATGTATTAACTCAGCTGTAAGCTCCAGTCTCTCAGAAATAAAGAGATACAATGCTATTTTTATGGCAAGGACTGCAGGTACTCAGAACCCCTGCCTTACATCTGGAATTTCTGTTTCACCTTCCTGTTCACTATATTGTTTTTCTAGTAATCCAATTTTTACTTTTCTCTAGGTCCACTCTACCAATTGGCCATCTCTTAACCATCAACCAGAAACACATCCTCATAATTACTAACATCTTCCTAATTGGTTTATTGATCCTTGAACAGAGATTAGAATGTAGGTCAGTTGGTCAAGTGCTTGCTTGCCTAGAATGAAGTTTTCTTTGATGATGTGAACAAATATCTATTCACCCCATAAAGGACACCAGTGTCAGACTAAAGAAACAATTCCCACCCAATTTCAGCTTGATGAATCAGTGAGTTTATTTGGGTTATTTACAGAAACATGAGTGAGGGGTTATGTAACAAGAGGTTTCTGGCCCAGGCTAGACAGATCCAGTTCAGTCCTGCCTGCAGCCACTTATCTGGACCAGCAATCCCAAACTCTCAAAGAAACACAGAGGCTTATATTAATTTCATGCTACTTGGCCTATGGCTCAGGCATATTGCTAGCTAGCTCTTTCATCTTAATTCAACCTATTTCTATTAATCTGTTCTGCCACATGGCCTGTGGCTCACCTGTATTCCTTACATGTTTTTTCTTGGGTGTCTGGGTCATGTCTCTGTCTTACTCTGCCCTCCTTCTCCTATCTATGCTCTGATTTCCACCCTACTGCTATGATGCTCGCCATAGGCCAAAACAGTTCCTTTATTCACAGCATATAGAAAGACATTCCTACATTTGGGTTATACATAGGAGTATGAATAATTCTCAGTCACTTGCATCACAAAAACAAAAGTACTACCCAATAATCACAGGTAATGACTCTCCAAAGCAGTATCAGTTTCTACCCTAATACACATGGAACCCCTCAAGGTCACCTACAGCCATGGGGAAGAATCTAGTAGAAAGAGTGGATGGCTGGAATCTTAGGTAAGGGTTTAATTACTCTTCCCACTTGCATTTTTATCGGGGATGCTAACCATCTATTACTATCATAGACTTAACTGTTGATGTGTACTCTTATAATCTATTTTATTTTCATATTTTTTGAAAAATATTTTGATTGTTTGACACTTTCATAATTTAAATAGGGAATGTTAGCCTTTCTTACCCTAACTCTCTCTCTCTCTCATCTCCTTTCATATATCTTAATCCTTTCATCCCCCAAAGTAAGTTTATATCCTGCTTTTACTTGTTATATTGCCATAGCTATGGGACCAAGGCATCCTGTGGGTCACAGGAATCTCCTCCATGGTGCTGATGATCATCATGTTAGTTATTTTTTTGTCACTGTTATAAAACACCATGAGCAAAACTGGCTTGTGAAAGAACAAGTTTATTTGGCTTTTGATTTGAGACGGAGAGTCTGTAATAGAATAGAAGCATGTGGGTGGAGCAGGATGCTGAGACAACATTTCTTTAATTACATGCAGGAAGCAGATAAAGCAGACTGGGTGAGTGACAATGCTATAAATTCTCAAAGGCTGCTTCCAGTATTATACTCTCTTCAGCAAGGCCGAACCTGATATAAATTCTATAGTTCCCGAACAGCACCACCAACTTAGGATCCAGTGTTCAAATATGTGACCTTATGGGGGAAGTTCCTATTTTACATTCAAATCATCACAGTCATGTTATGCCTAAGTTAATTTTACTACAGTACTTTACCCCTTTCCCTGGCTCTTAAGTTTTATCTGCTTTCTTTTTTTGCATAATGTTTCCTTCACATCAGAGGAGTTGATATATATATATATATACACACATATATATGTATGATTCTTTTCTTGAAATTTGGCCACAACAATAATCACTTATTTTTAAAAGTTTTACCAGTGGCAGGTGTCCATACACTAGAAATTAAAGTTTCTTTGAACAAAGGAAGACAATAGTAGTAATATACAGACATAAACACAATTGTTTACAAGACATTGGTGGCATACATCACATCTACTTAATAAAACAATTGAGGTAGGTCCCTCATAAAAACTAGCATTTCCTAGCCAAGTTTTCTGCCTTAGACTTTGGTGTAAATATGGATTCACTACTAAATGGAGAAACTTAATACAGTTGGAAAGTAGTTGGCAATACTAATGACACTTAAGCCACTGTTACATTGCAGGTACATGTTACCTGTTTTACCACTAGGAACCATTGACAACAAATTTCCAATACTTTACACAGCATATTCCCCTACTATAATGCTAGACAATAAGAAGTAAACTTTTATCTCAGTCCTAGTTTGACTTCTCCATAACCAGAGCATGTAATGTCTTACCAGCTAATTCTCATATGTAACCAAAAGATGGACCAATAACCTATGTAGTTGGAGGATTCCAGAGAGACAGCAATATACTAGTAGATAACCCATGCTTGGCATTCAAATTTTTATTTGCCATCATGGCTTCTGAGCATTTTTCTCCCACCCATGTAGGACACCCTTTTTAAACTTTTTAACTGATGTTTTACTGTTCTTTCAGTTACATTTGAATGATTAGGATATTCAGCAGTTATTATTATTTCATGCCATGAACCTTTTTAAAATAGAAGTGAGAAAAATTTCTGAAGTGCTACTCACTGCCATACATATGGAGCAAGAAGAAATTGGTCTTGGGACTCAACAGCTAAGTGGATGCTTTTGAAAAGTTACTGAGGTCCAGTATAGACTTAGCTGTCTCTTGTATATAGCCATCCCCATGAACCATAATTTACCCATTAGCTACAACTGGTGACTGAAAGCCATTTGAGATAGGCAAATGATCTCTATCTTTACAGGCTCCCACTTCCTTCAACCACACAAGAAACCTTTACACTCTTGACCATCAGACAAAACTGAGCAATGTCATATCAGGACATGCTTCAGCAACACATATAAACCACATACCTAACAGAACTCTCCCCATATGCAAGCTACTTTGAAAGATTACAATATATTTGCTGGTCCAGCAGCAACTTGTGGAACATCTGTGTACTTTCTCTGCAGACCAAATTTATCAGGGAGGTATGTCACTTCATAAGACCTAGAGAAAGATAGCTCCTACAGGATTTTCTTCACAGACAATCTACCCTGGCTTTTCCTCTCGACAGACAACTCTTTATGTGTTTCTTCCTCCAGAGTAATAATCCTACAATGGTTGACACAATGAAGACAAGCCATTCTGTACTACAGGAAAAGATACTGGGCTTGTCCCTGCAAATGGTCCTCTCTTAAATAGCTCAACTTTTCACTCTTGGATAGTTTGACTTTTTACTCATAGTTAAGGCCATGCAACTGCTGCTTCTAAATTCATACGTGGTTATATCATGTTCCTGTTTGGGTACCGATTTGTTGTGGAACTATTCCTGGGGTGAAGTAATTAAGTCTATTCACTCCAGATAGGTCATCAACACTAGAACAAAGTATGGATTCCATTCAAGTTCAGCTTGGTGAAGCAGTGAGCTTACTGGGGCTACTCAGAGGACCATGAGTGTCATATCACCAAAAAGTCCCATGAAGCATAGCGATGGCCTCATAAAGCCTCAATTTTGTTGTCTGTCAATCTGTTTCAGATATTCTCCAGCACACCCATACAACATACAGCAGCTGGCAGTAGAGAGTTGGAATCTCAAATAATGGTCCTGTGACCCTCTCCTATCTGCTACTATGAGAGAATATTAATAGTCCTGTCAACATTACCATCCATCTAGGTACTGCTGTGTGATTTCACTTACCCCATTGCCATGATAACTAGATCAAGGTAGTTTGTAGGTCACCTTGGCAATCTCTGCTGTGTGACAATAGTGGTCATGTTAGGTCTGTAGGAAGTCATTTTACTACTGTACCTGTCTTAAATTCTAGACACTATATTATATGTTGGAAGACCCAGAAATGGATAAATATGACATCCAGCTTAAAGTTAGTTGTTTTCTATTAGGAAAAATGAGAAAAACCTTCAGTCTTCTGCTAAAGTAGAGGAGTGATTTGCAGTAATTAAATTTCAAGTTGTCATTTCAGTGAAAAGGTGAATGTATAAGGACAAATGTAAAAGATTTATAGCTCAAAATCTACTGGGGGGGGAAGTCAACTAGAGGGCTAAAATGTATTGCCTCCAGGTACAAGAAAAAAATGTAGTTAGGCCATAGATGGGACCATTCTCTAAGGCACCTAGAAAAAAATAAATATTCTTAAATGGTTTTAGCATGTACTTTTCTTTCCAAACAAAACTAAAAGCGTATTCCTTCTTAGGGAGAAAAAAGTCTGGCAATAAAACGGTTGCAGAGAAAATAGAGCTGTGTGTTTGTTTAAGGCAGACAAACAACATTGTAAATGTCCTTGTGTTTAACTGGGTCAGTATGAACTCAAGCATGGAAAAGAAAAGACCAGGAAAATGTCCCTACTCCACAGTGATACTGAGATACTTTATTTTGCTCCAGTACATGCAATTTCTCCCCCCACAGTCCTACTTGAGATATTTATAGCAGAAATAGCCACAGATCTCTCATTTCGATTACTTTTATCATTTATCTTCCCAATCCTGGCAGTGAACAAACATATATTCACCATGGCCTTTTGCTTAGAATAACATTGGTCAATAACACTATCTCAATTTTCAGATAGAGTTCTACTGTCTTCTGTTCTTAGGGTCATCTCAATCCCAAATCAGGAATATAATGCAGATTTTATAACTGGTCCAATAGGTTAACCTCACTGAGGGGAAAATCAGGATGCACAAACATACAGAAAAATCAAATAACTGTGTCCCTGGACCAGCAGCAGCACAGCCAGAGTCAGAGGTACAGCTCCATGCTGTTGTCAGCAACAACCTAAGTAGTCTTTGTGAGACTTCTGCCCAGCTGAGGCCAAATTTCTTGCCTATGTTACAGGAAATAATTTCAGAATGAGTCACTATGAAGCAAAACTGGAGTTTATTAAGAGATTTTTAAAAAATCTAGAATTAGGAAAGGCATTAATAGAACGTCACTCAGACAGAGTCACACTGATGGCATTGACAATGCATTGTTTAAGGCGTGGCAGCTTCTGAAGTCACACTAAGGTGATTTGTTTATTTTGTTAGACTTGTTACTTCTCTTTTGGTAAATGTGATCTTGTAACCTATAGGTTTTAAGAGTAAAAGAAATCTTAGGATACAAGGGACTAAAGACTTACGCTTTTACCGTAAACAAAGTTTGTAGTCTTATTTATGAGATTCCCAGAAAATGGCAAGTTCATGAGTATAAAAGGAGGGAAGGCCATGTGCATTTAGGCCTTAAGGGTGGCTAATTTTAATATTTGTGTGTAAAAGAGCTCTATATAAAAAAGAATCTCATTTCTATGCAGACAATATTCACAAAAAAAAAATATGTTGATCATACTGTAATTCTTGACCCTTCACTGAAACTTCCAGAGTAAGGGATTTCTTCCCATGCCAACCTTCCTTGAATTTTCACTAACCACACCTCAAGGCTTTGCAGTACCTCCAATTCATCATTAGAGTGACCCATTTCAGTTACTTACTCCGTGTTTGCCTCCAGGACACTGCCTGAGGCAGGTGACACATTTCCTACTTTAAAGTAACACGTAAGTTTACTAATGTAAGCACACAGTAGATATCCCAGACTAACAGTCTTTGTGCAAACTATATCATCTTCTTGTGACTCAGTTTCTCCAACTGGAAAGAAAGGCTGTTGTAAGTCTTTATCTGTCCTGCTTGCCAGCTCCCAGATCACAACACAGAGACTTATTATTAATTAGGAAAGCTCTGCTAATACCTTAGGCTTGTTTCTAACTAGTTCTTATATCTTAAAGTTAACCCACTTCTATTTAATTATGTGCTGCCACATAGCTCATGATTTGTTACCTCATCTCCTACATGTCATGCTTCTTCTAAGTCTCCTCATGACTCTGACTTTCTTCTTCTCAGCAATCTTTTTGCCTGAAAATCCTACCTAGCTATTTTCCATTCAGCTCTTTATAAAACCAGAGTAACACATCTTTACACAGTATAATCAAATATCCTGAAACAAAAAGCTTCCTTTTGAATAACAGAATTGGAAGCATTTAAAAATATCTTAAAATTTACTTTGAAAAACCACAAACGAAATCAATGTTTCTATTTTTCATCTCCAGTCTGCTTTTTTCCTTTTCTAAAAGGAACATATTTGAAAATTTTACACATTAATGTACCATATTTGCATCATTTCAGTCCTCCTTTCAAATTCATGACCTCTTCTTCTCTAGTTATCATTGTCATACTTTTCTCTTCTTAATAAATATAGTATTATTCCAAATAATACAGACTGTTTCCAGGTTAATTAGATAAATGTGTTAAGATGGAATTCAGGAGAGATTTTGTAAAGCTGGTTACTTGCAGAAAGGGAAGCTGGGATAAGAGGTTCAACAGCAAACACGGAACAAAGGAAAAGCCTTACAGTTATAGACATGAGGTGAGGGTGTCTGGGATCAGAGGGGAGGGATGTCTGTGCTTACGGGAGAGAGACATCTGAGTGCAGCAAATTAAGGAAAGTACTAGAAGGAACATAAGGCATGCCAGATCCTCTTAACAGAGGCAGCATCTGTGAACTATTATAAGTTGAGTTCTCAAATTTCAAGATAGCTCAAAATCAGCTCCATTGTTTATTAAAATGTAGATTGCTCAACCTATGGTTCTGATAGAGTGATTCTCTAGTGGAGTCCAAAAACCTACATTTTCTGATGAATTTTCATAAGCTAACAATTCTAGGGGAAATTGTCAGACATATAACATTAAAAGGCAAGGCTAGATTTTTCTGGACCCTGCCTCACATTAAACTTGAGACAAAAGTGAACAATGCACCCAGACATTTGCACCTCATAATTATTGCTGACTGGACTTGTAAATCTTTTTTTTTAAGTAGTAAAACCCAAGGCAATCTATAAGCAATTATGGTACCCAGTCTCTAAGTCTGGTCCAAGAAACTAGAATAGCAGAACTGACTTCCAGATTAATCATATATGCGAATAAAAAATCTTCCTAAAGTGATTATCAGACAAATTAACTATATAACAGGGAGATAACTTTCAATTTTTTATAATTGTCTATTCATTTTTTCAAGTATTCCTTTTAAAACTTAGCTTTGTTTTTGTTTGTTTGTTTTACAAGACAGAGTTTCTCTATATAGTTCTGACTGTCCTGTAACTCATCCTTGAAATACTTACTTTGGGTCAAGTATTACAACACATGCTCTTAGCCAAAAGACTGACGAACAATTATGCCAATAGTTAGGGCAGTTCCTGGGGAAAGCTCAGAACCTTTGTCTCAAGAACACTTTAGACTAATATAAAAAGGCAACTCCATAAAGGTAGATATACCAGCTGACATCGGTTTAAATATTGATCTGTATACATTGCTTTAGTTTTAAGTCTGTTGATGTTCTCCAGACACCAGTGGCAGCCTCTTCTCACTTTCCATAAAATTAGAAATCAACAGCAATGAAACAAAAATTGACTTGGCCATTTTTCACTTGCCTGGCAAGTACTTAAGCTGAGATACAACTCAGGCCCTAAGATGCCAAAGCACATTTTTAGTCCAGCTCTGCACTCAGTTCTCACAGTACATGTAGTATAGAAAAACATCACAGAACTGAAAATTGGAAGAGCTCTTGTCCAGGAGTCTATAAGTCTAAAGAAAAAAATCAAAGTCAATGATTATGGGACATGGGAGAAGAATGCTGCCTTGGACAGCGAGCAAAAACAGAGCTGAAATGTTCCTCTCCCAAGCACCTTCAACCACATTTCTTGTTTAAAAATATATGAAGTCATGTCTTCCAAGTTAGCTCTAAAATTCATATAGCTACCTCACTACATTTCTAAATTTACCAGTTTTATTATTTTCAAATAATTGGTAGAGGGATACACATTAGCTCTACGATTACAGGAGGATTCTAAAAAGGGGTTATGCCCCTGTCAAGATAATGTATATTTAATAGTACATGCCTTATCTACCTTGGCCTTTCTGTATTTTTCTTGTGAGAATAACAAATTCATTTTGTTTTCCCTTAAGAAAACACTCTTATCTCCAGAAGGAGAAAACAAATGTTGGTCTCTTTTTTCAAAATTTTTAATATGAATAAAGTCACATTTTCTATCCATGTATATCCTTATTTAAGTCCCCTCCCCCTCGCATCCCCTAAGGTCACTCTCTTTTTCACACCTCCCCATCTCCTCCCCAGCATGGACAGAAGATCCAAAGGTCCCGATATTGCTCAGTTCAGCCTCCACTCCTGGCAGATCCAGTTCCCCCCGACCCAACATCAAGACTGAGTCAGGTGTTCCTCTAGAGGGAGTGGGATCCAAGATGTCAGTCCAAGGTATTTCAGATCACAAGCTGTTCAGTGGTTGTGGTTTACAGCTTGGACATGCTTCGCTTTTTGCTTTTTGGTTTAGAGTCCACTAATGAGTGAGTACATCTACTGCTTATCTTTCTGGGTTTGAGATACCTCGCTCAGGAGGATATTCTCCAAATCCATCCATTTGTCTGCAAATTTTAGGGTATCATTTTTTCTTACTGCTGAGTAGTACTACATTGTGTAGATGTACCACAGTTTGTTAATCCATTCTTCAGTTGAGGGGCATCTAGGTTGTTTCCAGGTTCTTGCTATTACAAATAATGCTGCTATGAACATAAGTGAGCTAATGCCTTTGGAATGTAACTGTGCATCTTTAGGGTATACACCCAGAAGTGGTATTGCTAGATCCTTGGGAGATTGATTCCCAATTTTCTGAGAAACCATCATACTGTATTCCAGAGTGGCTGAATAAGCTGACATTCCCACCAACAATGGAGGAGTGTTCCCCTTGCTCCACACCCTCTCCAGCATAGGCTGTCATCTGTGACTTTTATCTCAGCCAATCTCAAAGTTGTTTTGATTTGCATTTCTCTGATGGCTAAAGATGTTATATTTAGGAAGTGGTCACCTGTGCCAATTTGTAGAAGTGTATTTCCCACTTTCTTTTCTATCAAGTTCAGAGTGGCTGGGTTTATGTTGAGGTCTTTGATCCACTTGTATTTGAGTTTTGTGCAGGGTGACAGGCTTGGATCTATTTGCATTTTTCTACACACTACCATCCAGCTATGCCAACACCATTTGTTAAAGATACTCTCTTTTTTCCATTGAATATTTTGGGCCTCTTTGTCAAAGATCAGGTGTTCATAGGTTTTTGGGTTAATGCCCAGATCCTCAATTTGATTCCATTCATCCACAAGTCTGTTTTTATGCCAGTACCAGGCTGTTTTTATTACTGTAGCTCTATAGTATTACTTGAAGTTGGGGATGGTGATGCCTCCTGAGGTTCTTTTGTTGAGCAAAATTGTTTTGGCAATCCTGGCTTTCCTGTTATTCCAAATTAAGTTGAGTATTATTCTTTTAAGGTCCGTAAAATATTGTGTTGGGATTTTGATGGACAGTGCATTGAATCTGTAGATTGCTTTTGGTAGAATTGCCATTTTTAATTATCATACCATACTTTGAAAATATATATTCCACAAAAATGGAAAACCTAGAAAAAATGGACAGCTTTTTGGACAGGTACCATTTACCAAAATTAAATGAAGAACAGATTAATCACCTTAACACACCTATAACCCTTAAGGAAGTTGAAGCTGTCATTAAAAGCCTCCCAAGAAAAAAAAGCCCAGGTCCAGATGGTTTCAATGCAGAATTCTACCAGATATTCATTATGCATACAGTTTTACAGAAGAGGGCATCAGACCTCATCATAGATGGTTGTGAGCCACCATGTGGTTTTGCTGGGAATCAAACTCAGGTCCTCTGGAAGAACAGTCAGTGCTCTTAACCTCTGAGCCATCTCTCCAGCCCCCTACCAGATATTCAAAGAAGAATTACTACCATTACTCCTCAAACTATTTCACATAGTAGAAACTGAAGGAATATTGCCAAATTCCTTTTATGTGGCCACAATTACCCTAATACCCAAGCCACTCAAAAACATAACAAAGAAGGAAAATTACAGACCAATTTTCCTCATGAATATTGATGCTAAAATTCTCAACAAACTTTTGGCAAACTGTATACAACAATATATAAAAAAAAAATCAGCCACCATGACCAAGTAGGCTTCATCCCAGAAATTCAGGGATGGTTCAACATATGAAAAACCATAAATGTCATCCATCATATAAACAAACTAAAGGAAAAATACCACATGATGATATCCTTAGATACTGAAAAAGCCTTTGACAAAATCTAACACTCCTTTATGATAAAAGCTCTGGAAGGATCAGGAATACAGGGAAAATATTTCAATATAATAAAGGCAATTTCTAAGAAGCCGACAGCCTATATTAAACTTAATGGAGAAAAACTCAAAGCAATCCCACTAAAATCAGGAACTAGACAAAGATGTCCTCTCTCCCCTTATCTACTAAATATAGTTCTCAAAGTTTTAGGTATAGCAATAAGAGAATGAAAGGAGATTAAGGGGATAGAAATTGGAAAAGAAGAAGTGAAACTATCTCTATTTGCAGATGATGTGATTGTATACATAAGTGACCCACAAAATTCTACCAGGGAACTTCTACAACTGATAAACACATTCAGCAATGTAGCAGGATACAGGACTAATTCAAAGAAATCAGTAGCCATCCTATACACTAAAGATAAAAGGGCTGAAAAAGAAATAAGGGAAACACCACTCTTTATAATAACCGCAGATAGCATTAAGTACCTTGGAGTAACTATAACCAAAGAAGTAACAGATCTATTTGACAAAAATTTTAAATCACTGAAGAAAGGATTTGAAAAGGATATCAGAAAATGGAAAGCTCTCCCATGTTCCTGGATAGGCACAAATATTGGTCTTAAGTGACCATAAACTAGCCAATGCTTTATCTAAAGGTGAGGCCCCCCTGGAATTTCTGTAAATAACAAGCCTGATATTTTCTTATGCACCAAGGAAAACTAAAATGAATGTCCTTTTCAATGCCAAGAATTCTTTAAAGTTAGAACGAAATAGGGACAAAGGCCACTCTGTGGGTTTCATGCCATTTTGACATATTTAATATATTAGAGATATGAGGGCTTTTATACTGCAGAGGTAGAAAACTATCAGTTAACTCAATAATTAACCAAGCCAATAAAACCAAATACCATTGTTGCCATGTTTTATAGCTAGGTAAAATCATATGAGTATATTAATGTCCAAATAATTGACTCTGGATTGTATGCAGACAAGAAAAACTTTAGTTAAGGTGGAAGAAGAGAGGGGAGAAGAACAGAGAGAGGGGGCTGTAAGAAAATACCCAGACCATTCTGTGGTGTCCTGGCACTTAGTGACATGTGGCCAAGGGTAGGTGGGGGTACCTCTGGCCATTTCAAGAGGGAAAATGGGCTGTTTTCTACATTGAGGGTCTTGTTCATATATATATATATATATATACATATATATATATATATTCAGTAGCATTGGCCCTTGCTAGCTTGTAAGCTAGCATGAAAGAGACTGGTGTGTCAGATTTTCCAATACATGAACCAAAAACCTTACCACCACCATAATCCCCAACCAAAAGCAACCAGTATCACCACCAAAGCACATGGACTGGCAGCCAGGAGCTGCTTCAGGATGGCCCTGAACTCCATTAGGTAAGTTGAAGATGCACAGGATTGGCTGCTCTGCTGGGTGCTTTCCTCTCTGGGCTGGATCCACAGCCCCAGAGGGGCCCTTCAGAGCCTCTTTTTCTCTTTTCTTTTACTGTAACTACTTAGAAGTGACTGTCCTGTTTGTAAGGAAACATGTAGAATGATTGTCATCCTACAGTATTACTGTACAGCTATGCATTGTATTTCACAACCTTTGTGGTAGGCTAGCAGTTCTCAACCTATGGATCATGACCCATTTGGGGACTGAATGAACTTTTACAGAGGTCACCTCAGACCACTGGAAAACATAGATATTTTCATTATGATTTATAATAGCAGCAAAGTTAGCTAGAAAATTTAGCAATGAGAATAATCATACAGATGGATGGCGGTCACCAAAACATGAGGAACTATATTAAAGGGTCAAGCATTAGGAAGGTTGAGAATCACTGAGTTGGGAAGATGCCTATTACTTCTTAACTTGAGTGTCCGTGTTCCAAATGAAGGACATTTTTCTGCTGATCCTTTTAACCTCTGTTGGTTGAGGGAGAGAGGTATTTTGTTTTAGAATCATAGAAGCTCTATTCTAAAGCAAAATCCAAATGTTAATATTAGCCTGATGCAGACACAGAAGATAAATTCTTTTCTGCAGAACCTTAGATTTGTATATTTATTATGGTGATCTTTGGGTCTAACCCCAGTAATTCTAAAACTCAGATGTGTGATTTGATATATTTCTTGGGATAGGAAAAGAAAAATGTCATCTAATTTCTCTGTTTCAGTGTGATGCTCTTAAACTACTAACATAAAAGTAACTTCACTGTCCTGTTCTCCATAGTTTGAAATGATAGCATTTTTATCAGTTTTGGGTGTGTCTGTACATGTTAACGTAACAGTTTTCACTGGCTAAAGTACATAATAAAAATGAAAAAGTTCTGAGTGTATATGTCATTCAATCTAATCCCCAGCAGTGTCCTCTGGAGTGTGGAGTCACTGACAACTGCTGGGCTTGAGTCTGCTTCTAAGAAGACAGTGATTGTGTTTTTCTAAAGATGTTCATTTCTTCAGTCTTTAAATAATCTTAACATTCCAGCTTTTTCTTCTTCTTTTAAAATTAATATTGACTCAGGGTGTTATTTCCACTGTTGTCAAGGGAGGAACACAGTAAGGATTGGCCCCTTGGCCTCCCAAAATATTTATTTTTTATATGTTTGGGTTCTTTGTAAAACATTAACATTCTTTCCAGAATTGTCCAGCAGCTTCAATGAGGCAGACACAATTGCTGATTACTTTATTGGCTGTCCTTTTACCTTACTCCGTGAGGTGCGTTCTCAGCACTATAACTTGGGAGTTAGTATTAAAGGCATTTACTCTGCCTGTGTTGCACTCATTAATGACTACTCTATCCTCAAATTTACTATAATATCCAATAAGCATGCTGTTCAATCTGGACATGCAAGATGCAAGGAAAAGTGACTGCTGAACCTTTCCAAGACAGGGTAGGACAGCCCTTCAAATTTTCTTGCTTCTGAAAATAGTCTGTAGATTGATAGATATTTTAGGCCTATAGCCAAAGTTGGATGCCTCAACATTGCAGAGAAACATTGGATGACTGTTCATGCAGCCAGCTGTTTTTGCTGTGTTTTGCATTTTTTAGAAGTCACTTGCTTGCATTTTCTGATTACTCAGGTAGGATTATTTTCCTTCTCATGTCTTTGATGGGGTTAAAGATTAGATAGTTATAGTTATAATCCTTTTTTCATATCTTAACTAAGGACATATTAGGTAAAAGACATAGACTCTCCAAGATAGGACAGCTATTTGAGCAGTCTCTGTAATTGCCTATTACCTATAATCTGGACATTTAGAACGTTGTTCCTGCTTGATGTTGTTCTTGTAGGCTGTAGTTCTTTTTTGTTTATGTCATTATCATATCTTTCTTCTGAATAATACTTAATAATTGTTCCTATTATATATAGTTTGTATTAGGATGAGAAACTTCTTATTTAGACAAAAAGGGAAAGTGTTATGGGAATTTGATTTGTTCAGTCAATGGCATTAGACTAACAAGTCTTGTCTGTATATGTGATTAGATAAGAACTGAGGAAGTGGGGTCAGCTGCTCTCTTGGGTGGTCAGAGCAGAAACAAGCTGCTGAGAAGCATGGCTTGCAGTTGATTTTCATCACCCTTGGGAAGAACAGCATGACAGGCAGGAGTGCATTATTCATATTGCATCATTTAAAAAACTATTGACCAGACTTTTGTGGATCATCACATCATATGTGAGTAGAGCTAAATTTCAATACAGAAAGTTGCAACACTGTTTTTTTACCTTGGACTCCTGAGCATTAGGAAGTTTGTTCCTGTGGCATGAGAGACATTTTCTGTATTCTTCAAATGCCTTATACAAACAATGATTTTACCTGTTACCTATAAGGCTCCTACTTGTTTATTTATTTATTTTAGTATGTATGTATAGATGTATGGTGTATGAAAATACATGTATATGTGTGTATGGTATATGGGCATGTGCTTTTGCTACTTATACAGGTTATACACTTTAGTGTGTGCATGTGTGTACACACTGAGGCCAGAGGAAGACATGTAGTGTTTAGCTCTATGACTCTCTGCATTATTCCCTTGAGACAGGGTCTCTCAATGAAACCAGAACTTGTGTTTTTAAAAGAGTAAATACAAATGTTTAGAAGGCAAATTGATAGGCACATCACATCTGAGTAACAAAACAATAGAAATAACTTCCCCTCTGGGCCTATGAAATCCTCAGCTACAAGTCTTTGTCCTGAATTACAATACAAAATATGAGTTCTCTTCTATGGAGCAGGCCTTAAATCCAATCAGAGAGCAGTTGAGGGCACACATGCCAGTCATGTCATCATTTCACCATGGGTCACATCTTGCCTGGCATGGACCTTGTAGCACACAGGTCCATAGATGGAAAGGACTGTTGTGACAATGCTATACTAGAAGAGCCAGCTGGCTGAAAAGGAGCACTCATCTCAATCCAAACCTGGTTTCCTCATGCCCTACAGCCAAAGCATGTGGTGTCTCTATCAATATAAGATTATCATCCAGCTCTGACATTCAACCAACATCTGTAATAGTAGCTTTTATGGCTGGTAGGGCCTGGGGCAATCTTCCTTCTAGAATTGAGATTGTCATTTAATAATCTGTGGCTTCCTGGAATGCCTTATCCTACACAGAGAACACCTTTATTAAAGCTTCTTAACTACTATTTTATTAAGATGCTTTTTCAAAATCTTTAAGATATTCAAGGGTTAGCATTATATAACTAAATAATTTTTACAGAGGGTAAGCAGGAACACTAGAGGGCTATTTCTGTATGCTACAGGCAAGTGCCAATGGTCTTGAGATATTAAAACATAAACATTATTAGCACCAGCCTGAAAGGACAGTATTTCATCAGTTGTATCAATGTTGACTACAGTGCCATGGTGAGGGGAGATATCACCCCATCATTTTCCATAAGCCACCCAGCCAGCTCATCATGGGCTGTTGCTTCTATCTTCAGAAATATATAAAATATACATATATATACACACATATATATATTCACTCTTGATGCTGATTGTGATACTTGGCTCATCTCAAGCCCAGTGGAAATAATGCCAACAGTTTAGCTTGTTGTACCTGTCACTGGAGCCAGCATTCTAGTTCTGACAGGCTATGGTTTAGCATTGTGGCTCTTGGCTTTCTATCAGATACAGCAGCTACTTAAAGGGCCTTAGGCTGGGCAAATAATCTCCATTCTCAGTATATTCTCAGGGAAGTAGTGCCCAGTTTATACTAGGACTGTACTTCTTACCCTGTGGGTCACAACTTCTTTGGGGTTGCATATCAGATATTTACATTATGATTCATAATAGTAGCAAAAATATAGTTATGAAGTAACAGAAAAATAATTTTATAGCTGGAGGTCACCACAACATGAGGAACTGTATTAAAGGGTCACAACATTAGGAAGGTTGAGAAACACTGCCCCGGAGATAACTATCCACCACTATAACAAGCACAATTGTTTTCACACACACTATTTTATTATTTATATTTCTCTGTGAACCATTGCTCAAGTGCCAAAGCCTTTCAAAAGCTCACTAACACAGTATTGAACTTTTAAATGAAATTTTCCCTAGAAAGCCCAGCTCAACACAAATCTGGACACATTTGCCTTTGTGTAGCTTGGACAGACGCCTTTGTCTGCTTTGCCCTTCTACTGCCTTGCTTTAGTCAATTTATCTATCTGATTCACTCGCTATTCCAAATCTTTTAACTTTTTTTAACTCTTCCAGATCCTCTTTACCTCCTAAATATCACATCGCACCATGAGCTTCAGCAAAGACACTCTAGTCTAGACTAATGTCTCTTGTGACATGGGGTGCCTTTCTGTATACTTTGAATACCATTAGATAATAAAGGAATTACCAGGTAGGAAACCCAAGCATAGATACAGAGGAAAGTGGGCAGGGTCACAAGAGACCAGCTGCCCAAAAAGTAAGATATAATAGAATACAGGTAAGCCACAGGCCAGGTGGCAAAACATATTAATAAAAATAGGTTAAGTTGTAAGAGCTAGTAAACAATATGCCTGAGCCGTAGGTCAAACAGTTTGTAACTAATGTAAAGCTTTATATAATTATTTAAGACTACTAGTCTAGATCTCAGGACTAGTCAGGGTCATAAACTTTATGCTACACTCTTGTACTGCTTCAGAGCATGTGCATGTCTGGAGTAAAGATGAGCAGTTTAGTTATGTTGCTTAATTCCTTTGCTCCCATGGCGCTCAGACTGATCCTGTGTATCCCTGTGTCCATCCGTTCACATGCTAAGATATAAGGGAGTCATTTATTTCCTCCCCAATTCCTTCTCAGTTTAAGCAGTTCAAAGGCAGAGTAACCCTTGCTATCATAATTTCTATACTGGGTCATTATTAACACCCCTCCTCTGCAGGGTAATTATGATTTTTTTTCCTTCTTCTGTATTGAAGGTCAGACATGAGGGGTACCTCATATTACTTCTGCCTGACTTTCTCCATTTGTATTCTCCAGTTCTTCACAAGGGCCAGAGAGGGCACTTTGGCACAGATATAATTTGTATTTTCTTTCATGTTCATCTTTTCAGCTATAAGAAACAGCAAACCAACTCCTCCCTCTTGCTCTCCCTCAACTTTTCCCATTAAATGAGAAACTAATGCTGAGAATAGAATCTATATTCCCTTCTCTCCCTTCAATTGGCAAGTTCTTTCTGGGCAGGTAGCTGAGATTCAGTTGCATATCCTATCACACACAGCCAAGACTATAAGCTCCCACAGCCGGCTTACAATTTTGTGCCAAACATACCACTGTAAAGACTGTACTATATTCTCTACTCCTTGCCATTCCTAGGTCATTCTTGAAGTTGTGAAGACATGAAAGAGGCTGGATCTGGTAGCATGTGCCCTTAATCCCAGCACTGAAAAGGTAGAGATAAATGGATCTCCGTGAGTTCAAGATGCAGGTCAGCCAAGGTTATACAGAGACCCTGGAGAGAGAGAAAGAGGAGAGAGAATAGAGGGAGGAAATGAGGGAGGGAGGGAGACACACAGACACATAGATACACTGAGAAAGACACAGAGAGACAGAGAGAGAGAGTGTGTGAAATCAGAACCATGTCCTTAGTAATTCTTCTCTCTTTTTTAGCTAATTGTGAATTGATTTTCCTTCTATAGACATGTACAGACTTTTGTAAACAATTATTTGAGAAAAAGTATAAAAGAGTTGCTATCAATTTTGTATAAAGAGCAATTTATGCAGCTGAAAAAAAAAAAGAAAAAAAAAACCTGAAACAAAACTGAAAACTGTAGCACAAATTCTGGTTGCTATTAAATGAAAACTCAGAGCCAGATATTGGGAAAAGTTGGAATACCAGAGAGAGGAAACAGACCACAGTCAAATCTCACCCAGCCAACTTCTCAGGGTAAAAGCTATCTTCCAGCTTCCTTAGCCTGGCTCCTCTCCTTTTTACAGAATCAATCTGTCTTCCTACCCTGCCTTAAATACCTTCTTCGCCCAGTTGTTTCACTTCCTGGTTCAACTCTACATCTTATTTTAAAATTAAGATTAAAGGTGTGAGCTACTACTGTTTGGTGTTTAGGTATTGAACTCACAGAAACACAGAAAGATCTCTCTCTCTAGAGTTACGGAATTAAAGGCAAGAGTTACCACTCTCTGACCCTCCTGACTTGACTGTGAGTGAATCTGTTCTCTGTTATTCCAGACTGATTTTATCAAATATATAACATATCATCACAGAAAACTTTTCAGGTTCATGGGAATCAATCCTACTCCCTCTGTTATATTATAGGAAGGAAAGTAGAGTGGGCTGTTTCTACACTTATGGTTGTGAAAACGATCAGGCACATTTTAGATAAAGTTCTGTTAGTGTTCTTTATAAATATGCATACTACATGTATCTGTGTATGTGTATATAATGTGTAATAAGCATGCATGTCATATGATTTTGTTAGCTCATTTAATAAGTCTCCAACCCAATGAGGCAGTGATTGCTTAAGTCCTACTTTACTGATGAGAAAATTGGAGCATATTAGAACTAAATGATTTGCCCAAACTTTTACCTAGAAAATTCCAAAGCCAATGTTCAGCTCTATGACTGTATGGGTCTAGAATATGCTCCTAATCCCTTTACATCCAACTGCCCCACTTCCCTAATGAGCAGACAGTTACAGGGTTCTGCAGTGATTCTGCCAAACGTCTAGAAACAATATTGAGTCAACCAAACATTAAAATGCCTTATATAAACTTCTCCTTATACTTCGTCCCCATGTGTAAGTAACCCAAATCATATTTGTTTACCATGAGAATTAAATAAAAATCTAGACTAGAGAAAACTTGAACTTTACAGAGACATGTAAATCTTTGTAAATGATAAGATGCTAATTTTGCAAAGGCAATGAAAAAATGATTTTTAATTTAGGACATAGTCTAAAGACATTAAATTGTGAAAAAGAAAAGTTGGCATTACAAAGTAAATATATTCACACACACACACATATATATTTAACACACACATAAACATATATACATTATTTTTTAACAAGTATACATTAAAGATAATTTTTAAGATCCAAAGCTATTAAACACAGTTCTCAAAATTAAGTTATTGTTGAAACCAATCATTGTCTTGGTATTCAGCAACCAATTTTTAAAAAGCTTGAAGTACCTAAAATGTAGTGCTTGTTGTGCATTCTTCCAATATTTCAACTACTGAAGTCAAACTGACAAAGGCTAGCTGTCAGATAAAGTAGAGTCCCCTGCCTGGGATGCTGAAGTAGAAGGGGCTGTAAACATGCTGATTGGTTCACTTAGGTTATCCACAAAGAAAACTGGAAGAGTCACAATCTTCATGCTGAAATAGAAAGAAAAAGTATTTTGTGTTAATACTAAATTATAAAAATATAACTAAAATTAAATGACTCTCTAGTTCTATGTGAACATGATTTTTGTCATAAGTAGAGATCACTATTAATGTAAATGGTATTCTTAATATAAATTTTCTATTGTCACTATTAAAAGTATTCTTATAATCAGTAAGAAAACAATAAATATTTACTACCAATAATTATGTATATATGTATAAAAGGATGTTATTTTTAAAAAAATATAATTACTTTAGGCAACTTATTCGTTGTGGCATCATTATGAAATTATCATTTAACCTAAAATTCTAAGATGAACTATAAAGAAAGCATTAAAAGCTAGCTTTAAGAAAATACACAAAACAAAGGCTCTAAATAAAGTCAATGGTAGACATGACTTTAAAATATAGAGTGGCTGATGTTTAAATATTATAGTACCAGTTGAGATAAGAATCTTAAAAGCCCAAATCGGGCTCCACATTTATGTACATTTCAGCTTCTTATCAAACCTCAGACTTCATTTTAAAAGCTATGAAGGGCCACCAGCCCACTGGAGTGTGTGACCCTGGCAGGCCTTGCCAGGCTTCCCCATTCCTCTGTCTTGCTAAAAACCATTAGATTACATTCCTAAAGCATCTAGCCTCTGAGGACTATTTCCTTATTTGGCAACTTCCTCCTCCTGAGGCTGACTCCCAAAGTTCAGCAATCAGAAGATTCCTTTGGCTCACTTAATTAACATGCCAGTTAAAATTAAATACCTCATCCCCACACAGGGCTTCCTCCTTTACCTTTATAAGCCACCCATTTGCCTATGTGTCACATCTGTCTCCATCTACCCAGAGGCAGTCATTTGCCCCCCTCCAGGACAAATCTCCCTCCTTCCTTCCCTTCTCTCTCATCCTCCATCTCCTTTAACACCCTTGCCCATCCTAACTCAGCCCTCCCCTTCTTCTCTGCTTAAAAATTACACCAGCAAGGTCACTTGTTGCTGTTTTTCTGCATGAGTCAGAAAGCAGCCACTTTAACTTTGCTTCCCCACTTAGTAAAGGATCTTTCTATCAAAACAGATACTTGGGTGTGTTTTGTGCCTAATACAGGATCTGGGAGCACCAGCTATGGGGAAGTCCCTTTCAATCTATATAAAATATAAAATCATGCATAAGTAAAAATATCAGGACTTACCATGATAGATGGCATGTACTTTAGCAAATATTAGATGCTCACCTCGTTCTGTCCAATGTCTTCTCCTCTGGGAAAGTTTAGTTTTGCTTTTCTGTGCATCTTTGTATGTGGGTGTGTGTGCATGAGTGCAAGTGCCCAAAGAAGCCAAAGGCCTTGGATCTGCTGGGACTGGAGTTGTAGGTGGTTGTGAACTGCCCAACCTGGCTAGTTCTCTGAAAGAGCAATAAT
The DNA here is from genome assembly GCA_004025045.1 of Sigmodon hispidus. Lineage (NCBI taxonomy): Eukaryota > Metazoa > Chordata > Mammalia > Rodentia > Cricetidae > Sigmodon > Sigmodon hispidus. The sequence continues at coordinate 138,278 of PVIH01004442.1, forward strand.
GCACTTAAAACCTGTAGGTATGGATGGAAGGTTAGGATATATCAAACTCCTAGGCACAGGAAAGCACACACAGGGGACCTGCTATATGATTCTCATGACCTATGGGACCACTCAGTCATAGAGCCATATAGAACCAAAATGTAGACCTGAACTATTGTCTGCACAGCCCTCAGGAGGATACCCAGCCCAAAGACTGCCGGTTTGGGTTCCCAGGACAGAAAATTCCTTTGATAGCTTAACTGTGTATTTGTCTGATGTCATTTATATGTAAATAGTCCTGTTCTGATTCCAAGGTTGTCAATAAATATTTCATACACTGCCTAGACCCAGTGTCACATCTTACATGCTAAGATACACCAATTAAGATTCAAACATAAATCAAAGTGTTTAAAGATGAATGATAAAATAAAAAGTAGAGTTCGAGGTCATGTAGGCTAAGACAGCCTACACAAGACTGTTGCAAGATGTTTTAAGATAAAATAAGATATTAGATAAGACAAAATAAAATACTGATAACCAAAGTGTAACAAGCATACAGAAAAAAATACTAAAATATTACAAGTATATACAAATCAATACAGTTACCCTGGAGAATGCATACATATAATGTGTGTGTGTGTGTGTGTGTGTGTGTGTGTGTGTGTGTGTGTGTGTGTGTGTAAACAACAGGAAGGAGGCATTAAGGTAGGTAGGTACCTGGCATTAAGATAGGCTCAGTGAAAGGAGAGGATCCAGGGTGCTTATAAAATATCCAAGACCAAAGTCAGAGTCTCTTTAGCAGGCTCCAGCCTCAGGTCCCCCATACTATCCATGAGGGAAAATATTGTTACTTTCTGTTTCTTTTTAGCTAGGTGTTTTATCTTTCTGAAATGTTCTTTGTCAGTCCCAGGAAAAAAACACAAAAATCCTCTAGAGTGCTAACACCCCAACACAAATAGAATACCAGCACTCTGTTACAGACAGAACATTGCACTCTATTATAGACAGAACACCAGCACCCCATTACTGACAAAACACCAGCACCCCATTACAGGTAGAGCATTGCACCCTATTACAGACAGAACACTGCGCTCTATTATCACGGTAAAAACCCGCCATGAGATATGTTTTAAATGGGGTTTATTTTGTGAAAATCGCTTACAAAACAGAGCCGGTTTTAAGAGAAGATGACAGGATAAGGTTGCAGCGCGCCAGAGCCTTTCTAAGGAAGATTCCTCATCCCCACACCGTGCGTCCAAACTCCCACACAGCTGGGCCAAACTGCTCACCCGGTCAGGAACTCTGGCAAGACAATGATGGCTTCCTGTCCTGGTCCTCTCCCTCGGAGGTCTACTTCCGGAATCCATGCCCCGCTCGTCTCCAGTCCTATGACGTGATCGTTCACATATATAGTTCCTGATTTCCCGCTACATCTCCCCATTTTGTCTAAATAGGAAGGTTCTAAACTAGGTATAAAACTACATACTATAGGGATCATCATAAGACGGTGTCTGGGAAAGAGAAAGGTACTAACATAAGTGAGGTCAAACTACTGCTAACAAACAACAACTTCAAAGTACAATTTAATATCTAAAATGTTGATATGAGAAAATGCACAGGGATTGCTTTAAGGCTGTTTATCTTAAACAACAGAGTTCTAATACTTGAGTGTCTTTGCTGAAATGTGAAGTAATAACAACCTCAACTATCTAATCTTCAACACCGTCAAGACCTGAGAAGGAAAATATATATCTAAAGTTGGAAGCATGAAGTAACTTCCAGAATTTAGGAGAAGACAACGTCAGTTAACTACCTGGACAGTCATCCACCACTTCTCTGTATAATGGGAGCATCCATCCTTGTGGCTACTGGCCTAGGATATCTGACAAGTTTCCATAGAAGCAGGGTATTTTTTGGTAGGACCGTCTTATCCTGTCTAGGCAGGCTTCGGCAGTCTCTATCCCTCATCCTGCAGGTCCATTTCGGACAGTGAGCACACTGACAGCAGTAGGGGCAAGTGCAGTCCTTTTGCCCCTCAGGCCATTATTCACCAAACAAGACAATCTCTTTGCAAGATGTCTGTGATGCTCAACACCACCTTGAGAAAGGAACGGTGATGCCAG
>PVIH01004443.1:0-10577 GCA_004025045.1 Sigmodon hispidus
CCCTCAACTGAAGAATGGATTAACAAACTGTGGTACATCTACACAATGGAATACTACTCAGCAGTAAGAAAAAATGATATCCTAAAATTCGCAGGCAAATGGATAGATTTGGAGAATATCCTCCTGAGCGAGGTATCACAATCTCAGAAAGATAAGCAGGGGATGTACTCACTCATTAGTGGTCTCTAAACAAACAAACAAGAAAAAAAGCCAAGCATGCCCAAGCAGCAAACCACAACCACTGAACAGCTTGGGATCAGAAACACCCTGGACTGTCCCTTCGGATTCCACTCCAACTATAGGAACACCTGACTCACTCTTGAGGGAGGGGGAACAAAACTGGATTTGGCCAGGAGTGGAGACTGATCCAAGCATTATTGGGTCAGTGGGACCATAGAACTGTCTGCTCCCTACCCAGGAAGGGGATGGGGAGTTGTGGAGAAGAAAAATGACCTGATGTGGTGGAAGGGGGAAGGGACCTTGAATAAGGATATACAGGGATGGAAAAAAAAAATTCAGAGGGAAAGCTGAACACAAAGTAAATATATGTGTAGCAATCTTATTTGCATTATCACCCTTGATAAGTCATGCTTATGATTTTTATCTTCTTTGTAGTTATTGTGAACTTTTCAGCATTTTAAATTCATTTTACTGTTTTTTTTTGATAAATACAAAATAAATAAAGAAAAAAAAACAAAAAACAAAAAAAAAACTTCACCCAAGAAGCCCTATGTAAGTCCTGAGCCCAAATCCCCCCTCCCCCCACCCCAAGTTGAGGCAGCCACCTTCTCCTGGATCCTTCCCTCCCAATAAAGCTCTTGAATGAAGTTTGGGTAAAGACCTTCTTTCTCTGGAGCAGCAGCAGCAAAGCAACCTGGACAGAGATGAGCTGAAAGAGCTGTAACATGCTCACTGCCCAGGGGACCGACCTTCCCTGGCTGGGCTGAATTGTTACATTCCCTGAACAGAAAGCAGCAAGCAGCAGAGACCGGAAGCCTTCAGCAGGCCTATAGCAACTTTGCCTGGGAGGCCCTCCCTTGCTGGAGCAGAGCTATTAACATTGGGAAGCCTTTCCCTGAAGCAGCAGGGCTGTAAACTGTTATCTAGGCTTACTGTGGCCTGTGGTGTTCATTGGCTCCCCAGTGCTTGAATACTTTCCATTGTGCTGTAACACTCAGTATGCCTGGGTTCCTGACTACCAGGATCTCTTTCAATCTGGGCTGCACTGAGCTGCACAAATACCTACAGTGAATTCAGAGAGTTCATGTTAGATATGAGCATACTATGCAATGATTAGAAACAAAGGGCTAATCAAGTTTATAAGGAGGCTACATATTTTCACACTGGCCAATCTGTACTAGTACTGGAACTCTAGAAATCTCAACTCTAGTCATGTACACTATAATTCACTGGACGTCTGAATTTGGTTTATTTCCTGTTCTCCTCTACACTACTTATAATATCCTCTCCAAGACTGTCCACTAAAATAACAATAGTTTTGATTTAACTTTGTTTTTCTGATCAGTTTGTCATTATTAGATGACAAAAATTTCACATATGGCAATTTTACCAGCAGAACAAAATCAAGGCAGCATTTCCTGGGAATATTCTCAACTGGTTTCCAGCCTAAAACTAAAAATTGGTACTAGATCTTCACATAGGCAAGCCATTACCTAGACACTTGTCCTAAAGAACAGTTACTCCAGACTTTGTGTTGAATAACAGCAATAAGATATGAGTGAAATAAAGCCGAGTACCTAAAATTCAGGGAGGACAGTGTGAATGAGACAGACAGAACTACAAAAAAGAACTACTGGACATAAATCTCCAAGACCTTCAAAATCCCTAAGCAAGTACGGAACATGAAGTCAACCTCTGACATCAAATGTGCACCAAGTCAGATCCCATCAGTACTTGGGTACTATGTAGCTACCTGCCTACTCTATCTCACACTAATGGTTCCATGAGTAACTATATAGTTTTTTGTTTTTGTTTATTAATTCAAAGAATGAACAGAAGGTAATTAGCCAAGATGAGAACATATCACAAGAAAGGAGAAGAAAGCCCATTGAGGAAAGAATAATTTCTAGAAAGGATTTGGTGCCAAAGGAAAATAAATAAATAAAAAGAGGAGAAAGAGCAGGCAGAGATAGGAAAGGAAAGTGGGGAGGAGGGGAAGAGAGAGGGAAAAGCAGGGATCAGTCTTCTGTGCACACCACAATAGGCAACTGGTTTTGGCAATCAGGAAATGGAGGCCCTCAAGGAAGGCAACAGTGAGGCAGACTGGAAGCAAGACTGGCAGAGGTCAAATGAGTCAGAAGGACAAAGAAAAGGGAGCCATCTTCAAAGGTCAAAGCAGAAATAAAGTACTGTAGTAGTAGTTAGAGTTAGCAGGAAAAAGAAAGACTTTTTAACCTAAAAAAAAAAAAAGTAGAAAAACAGAGCTAGATAAGGTATATGCTTGTAATGCTACAACTCCAAAGTGAGAAGTTTCAGGGTAGTCTTGACTTACTATGACAACCTATCTGAAAAAAATGACAACAAACACTTATCTTTGATCTAAGTTTTCATTTGTTGTTTTTGAGACAGGGTCTAAATTAGTCCAGATGGGTCTGTAACTGACTAAGACCCAACATGAGGTTCTGATCCTCAAGGGTCCACCTCTGGAGCTGTGGAGAATAGGACTGTGTGCCTACACAACCTCACTTTAGGCAGCACAGGGAATCAAACCTAAAGCCCCTAAAAGAAACAAATCTACCCTAACTGCCTCACAACAGAACAGAAAAAAAGCAAAAGCAAAAACCATAAAAAACAAAGCTGAATGAACGGAGGTAGGGAAGAAGGAAGAGAAAGTATCAGAGGCAGAAAGGAAGGACAGCAGCGAAACCCTACAGAAAGAAGGCCAGCGTGGTGTGGTGGCGCGCACCTGTACCCTAGTACTCAGAAGGCTCAGGCAGGAGGGCTGGGAGTCTGAGGACAACTCGGGCGGGCCACACAATGAGACTCAAAAAACAGGGACTAATGAAAATGCTCTTTAAGTAATAAAACAGATCTTTATAAGTGTTTCCTACAGATGACAAAAGAAACTGGGATGTATCTGCCAAGGCTCTCTAGAAGAACAGAACCAATAAAAGTAATATTCGTTAAAAGGGATATTAGGAGACTGACTCACACAAGACAGTCCAGGCAGTCCAACAGCGGCACTAAAGGCCTGGTGCTGCCAGCTTTCAGTCTACATTAGAAGTCCAAAGAAGCTGGTTATGAACATCAGCAAAGGAACACAAAAGCAACAGCAGCAGCAACAATATAGCAGATGAATTTGCCAGCAAAAGGGATGGCAAATAGGCAAAGTCAAAAGTTTATTTCATCTCCTTTCATTTGAGCTGCCACTGAATGATACTATCCACATTTAGGGTGGATTTTCTACCTCAAATAACCTATCAAGAAAAGTCCTGACAAGAGTGCCCAGCAGCTTATCTTTTAATTGATTCCAGATTCAATCAAGCTGACAACCAAGATTAACCACCACAGACAACTTCACAGAAACATGTCTCTTCATTCAGTTGGAACCACCAGCTCACCCCTACAGGATCAGAAAAGCCCCATTTTCCTCTCTCTCTCCAAACCCCACCTTCTCAGAATCTCCAACAAAGAAAAGGTATCAAAAAGCCCAATTCCATATTCTTGGCAATTACTGCAACTTGATCTCCTGGTGTGCCCAGCAGTCCCTGTCCCAGTCCCTGCCTAAGCATTCAGCTTTTGACCATGCTTGGGCTATGTTAAATGGAAATAAAATTACATACCTAAGAATACAATTATAACTTTTATCTAGTGAGATTTGTTCTCATAATAAAATTAAATACACTATCATGTGATTCTTAAAATACTTAAGAGAAATCTTCTTATTCATAAAAGTATGTTGAATGTCCTGCCTATCTGCAATTTCTACCATTTCAGTGACAGTGACCTTTGTTACCTACAGTCCAAATAATTACAGAAATAAACAGTTCTAAGGTTTTGTTTTGGGTGTGTGGGTGTTTATGTGTGGTATGTGCACCGTTCATGCCTGTGTGTAGGCCAGTGGAACAATGTTTTCCTCAATCCTTCTCCATTTATTTTTGAGTTACAGTCTGGCGCTGAATGTGGAGCTCACCCTTCTAGCTAGCCTGACTGGCCAATGAATGAACTTCAGGGATCTGCCTGTCTCTAACATTCCACCATTGCATCAGGGTTACAAATGCACATATATGCACCCAGCTTATACATGGGTGTTAGGCATTCAAACTCATTTCCTCATGCTTATATAGCAGGCATTTCTCCAAGTGAGCTAACTCACTGTCCAAAACATACTTTTTTAATTGCAAGTGGTAGCAAGTGTGGTGGTGCCTTTAAGTCCTTCTGGGATTAAAGGAGGCAGAGAGGCAGGCAGATCTCTGTGAGTTCAAGGCCAGCCTGGTCTACAGAGCAAGTTCCAGGACAATCACACGCGCGCGCGCGCGCACGCACACACACACACAGCAAAAAAGCAAACAAACAAAAACCTGTATCAAAAACAAACAAACAAAAACAAAATTTAAAAGTGGTTCTAAGTCCTGCCCAGGACCTGAACTCTTTGTCTTGAGTTTCCACAGTGTGTATGCTTTTTTGCCAGTCACTGAGTAGACATGTTCATTATCAAATGTATTGTTGGTTAATGATCTCAAAATACAGATTTTTAGTGTAATATGTAATTTTTTATTATTGTTGCTAATTTCGGTTCCCAATCTATGAATTAAACTTTATCATAGAGATGTATGTATAGAAAAGATGTATTTATTTGGTGTTATCTTGGAAATCTCCACTGAATGAATTCCTAATACATCCCTACCAACCAGGGGAGCCAACTGAATTTAGCTTTCCACCTAGAAGCATTATCCAAAACCACTCGCCAAACCTTAATAATCTTACAAAAAGAAAAAACAAATGGTTTTCAGGACTTAAGCTTCAACAGTTCACCCCTAAGACTGCAGTGTACGAGATTTCTTCCTCTTTTGGAATGGTTCATATGCACTCTGTAGATAGTAACTATCAAATCATTGCCTATAAATAATTTCTCTAAAATTCAAACATTACCTGGAGAAAACTGATATATGATATATACTATAGTTCCATAAAATCAAATTAGCTGGCCCCTAGCAGAAAGGAGAATCAGGGTCTCTAAAAGTCATAGAAGAAAGAGGTTGTTTAGTGGTCAGTCTGAATCAGGACAGCCGGGCAGCTCTGTGAAGGAGCCAGTACTAAGGAAGTCCAGCAAGAGAGAGGGTCTAATAGTTAACACAGCAGATAACAAACACTCACGTCCCAGCTGGCACTGTTAAAACCTTCTGTCTCATACTTTCTCCTTCTCTCTTCCTCTTTCCTCCTGCCTCTGTTTTAGCCTTTCTCCTCCCCTCTCCCTCCCTCTCTCACCTCCCCCTCAACCTCTCTCTCTGTCCCATGAGTATAGGAAAGGTTTCAGTAGAGCTAGTTTTGCTCATACATTCATCACGCACACAATATGGCTGCTGTGTAGGAGACACAGTAACTCCATACTCTGCTCATAGTTAGTAAAATATGACATGTATCATCTGGGCTGTCAAAGACAGAGTAATCTATCTCAAAGAAAAATTGTAACAGAGCTTTAAAAAGCAAGATAAAAATCAGTATACTATTGCACAAATTCTAGTTAACATATGATGAAGAGCCAGATACTGGGGAAAAGTTGGAATATCAGAGCGAGGAAACACACCACAGTCAATTCTCACTCAGCCAATTTCTCAGGCCAAACAGGATAAATGCTGTCTTCAAGAGTCCTCTGCCTGGCTGATTGCTTCTCCAGAATACCTGAATTTCTACCTTCACCTACCTTATATATCATCTATATCCCCCTTCTCTCCCCCACTTCTGCCACACACAGCCTTCTTCCTTCCTGGTTCAACTCTGCATCATAATCCTAGAGTTACGATTAAAGGTGTGAGCTACTACTGTTTGGTTGTTAGGCCTTGAACTCACAGAAATACAGAAAGATCTGTTTCCTGAGTGGTGGGATTAAAGGTGTGGGTCACCACTCTCTGAACTTCATGGCTTGACTGTGGGTAACTGATATTCCAGGCTGATTTTATTAAATATATAATACTTCACCACAGTATACTATGGACAGCCGTCAAGATGGCTTGGCAGGTAAAGGTGTCTACCAACAGCCTGATGTCCTGAGTTCAACTCCAGGAACCCACATGGTTAAAGAAAAACTGCCTTCTGAAGCTGTCCTCTAACTCCACATGTACCACTGCATACACACAGATAATAATGTGTAATTTAAAAGACCAATACACTCAGTCAGGTACGGTGGCAGATGCTTTTAATTCTGGTACTCCAGAGGCAGAAGCAGGCAGATCTCTTTGAGTTTGAGGCCATCCTGGTCTACAAAGCAAGTTCCAGGACAAATAGGCCTGTTAGACAAAGAAACGTAGTCACAAAAACACGACCCCAAAAGTCAATACACTCGTGCCTATGTGTGAAATGTGTCCATATGTGCACACAGAACATGAGCTAAACAGAGGAGATATGTTACTGAATCATGTCTGTAATTCCTCCCAAATATTCAGTTCTAAATTATTTTATTAATAAGTTACCTTCCTATAAAACTTTTAAACACTGCCTTTGGATCACAAACACACTAGTTAACAGCCGGTGTAGTCAGACTACCTGCTGAATCACTCCTGCATGACTGACCACCTGTGTCCCCGGCCTGGTTCTTTACTCTTAGTCCTCTTTACTCATCATTCACAAATGGGAATAGCAAAAGCTCCTCCCTCCTAGGACTATCTTGAAGACTGAAGATAACACACAGAAAGCACCCATATGTGGCAATGACACACAGTGAACCTCATATAGTGTGGAGGGAGTGTTAGTACCAGAAAAATCTGGGTCTATTTTAATAACTAAGTTCTTGACACAGATACAGCTAAGAAATATGATTACTAGCTAAATCATCATTGCTAGCTAAAATGGGAATGATTAACCAGGATATAACATGCAGTCTCCCACTCCTAAGTAAAATAAAATCCTGCAAGAAAGTCTGAAAGGCAATAAAGAATTTCTTCAGATAACATACCACTGGATAATGTTACCTTTGTTTCCAATAGTATTTTCCAAATTTCTAAAACATGCATTTTATAAGGGAAAGAAAACAAGCACCTTTAATACATAACTTACTACAATGGAAAGGTATATTTCAGGTATAACAGTATTCAGGAGTACTACAATCAGCCATATAGAGCATATTTTTAATATTCTTCCTAATTTAATATCTTCCACTTCTCCATCCCTAATATTCCCCCAAAACAACAATTTCATGATTGTAATTTTTAAAAACTTTAAGCTATAGCCAGCAAATATGGCATAAAAATCACATTAACTGTACCATGAACTCAACAAGGTCATCTTTGCCAAACTTGAAGTTTTAAATACTGGAAGTCCTAAACATTACATGCAGTAAAATCACTGTCCATGGTACCCACGGCAGGCTTCTCCTTAGATAAATGGGAGTTTAACTGATCTAAAGAGGTAGCATTTCAAATTCATGTACTCAAGAATTAAGATCCTCTGTATGAATTGTATTATCTTTTAAAATTAATGTTCAATAATAAACATTTTTCATTGCTTAAAAATAGTATGCTATCAATACAGTTCAGTAATGCTGTATAATATTAAATATAACAGGTATCCAAATAGCCAAAGATATTTATACACACCCAGAAATTAATAGTATAATATACTGTTGAGAAACAAGTGCCACTAGATAAAAAGACCTGGATTTGGAAGAGTTGGGGTTTGGAGGGGGTAGGGAGGATCTGGGAGGAGTTGGAGAAGGAGAAATCATGATCAGAATATATGGTATAAAAAAAAAAAGATGGCTCAGGGGTTGGGAGCACTGACTGTTCTTCCAGAGGACCTAGGTTCAATTCCCAGCACTCACAAGGCGGCTCACAAGTGTCTGTATCTCCAGTTCCAGTGGACCTGGTACCCTCACGCACAGATATACATGCAGGCAAAGGGCTAATGCATGTAAAACAATTGTTTTAAAAAAGCTATTTCAGTTAGTATAAAAGGTTAACCAAGTGCCGGAATTCACAGTCGACATCAGACAAGGAAACTCAGCATTTTACTCACATTACACTGGTGCTCTCTGTTTCCCATGCACTCTGAGAAACAGGTCTAGGACGACAACAAATTACACACATAGGACTAGTTTGGGTTATACCTTCAAAAGGGTTAGAATAATAAAACTTGATAAAGACACTACTGTGGCTAGGTGTGGCTGGCATTATATTACTGAATAACAAGAATATGTTAAAAAATACTTGCATTGTATCACTAATAACTGAAAATTAAAATGGAGTATACTAAAATACAGAAAGTGAGGAAGCTTGTCTAAAATTAATGTTGCAATCCACTCTTCCATAAGTCATAGAGTTACTTAAAATATTATACATTTATGCTATAGCACTACTTGAACATGTCATGCACAGAAACCAAACTTTAGAACACATATCCTCATCATTGCTATAGTGCTAGGGATTAAATTTAAGATTCTGTGCCTGCTAGGCAAGAATTTTATCACTGAGCCCCAAGACAAAAATTTGTATCCATCTCTAAATATTTTATTTAGGGCATAGCTTATAAATTGTAGTTCCCAAAATGCTAGAGTCGTCTATGGCTCTTTCAGGTTACCTTAATAAGTTATTTTTGTAATAGTATTAGTACAAACCAACATTTGTACAGGTGCCCAAAATTACAATGAATAAAAAAGTAACAGTATCTTGGATTTTATACTCAGTATGTTTGTAGGAGGTTATGTAATTTCAAAATAAAATAGGCTTTAAATATATGATGATCTCCTACAGTGGCCACATTGCTGTTTCCTCCACTAGTCACATCACAGAAAGTAAACACAAAGCAACAGAACAATGATAAGGGACTTTCTAAATAAAACACCAATGGTACAGGAAATAGCCACAAATCACTAAATAAAAATAAAGTTTCTGTACAGCAAAGGAAACAATCAGCATAGTTAAAGAAAGCCCAATGAATGGGAGAAGATCTTGACCAGCTACATTTCAGACAAAAAGCTAATATCCAGAATTTATAAAGAATTGTCAAAGTTACATACACAAAGAAATAAAACCCCCATCAATAAATAATAGATGGTTAAAAGAAACAAATGGCTAATAACTATTTTTAATAATGTTCAATATACCTAGTCATCAGAGAAATAAAAAGTAAAACACATCAAAAAACAATAATTCTCAGCTCTAGAGAAAAACTAAGTTTATAATTTTGTAAAAAAAAAAATTGGATGGAATTAGAATACTAAATGCGGTCACATATCTTCAGAAAGAAATAAGGCACATATTCCCTCTCGTGTGTGAATTCTAGAACATTTGCATATGTGTAAACAGATACACCTGTGGGTACAACAGTACAGCATGAAGGAGAGAACCAGAAAGGCTAATGTGGGGATGAGGAAGGTCTGAATGCAGACTGGAACTAACACAAGTTATCAAAGAACCTGTTTTTCTAGTTCTAATTCTGTTACGGATTTTCTGGTTTGGTGATAGCTAAGCACATAAAACATATTCAATACTAAATATATAAAATTTAATGTGAAGCTTTGCAGCTTCTGTTTCAGATGCCAGTTCTAACTGTATATTAAGTTCATTAAGTTGTATAGACTTTGGATCTGGTTAATTTGGGTGTATAATATTTGTACTTATTTGCAAGTTTCTTTTATAATAAAGTTCATTAAACATAAAGAAAAAGAAAACAGGTCTTCAAACAAAGCACCACTCTAGACATACACAATGAACAAGATCTCTGAGGATTAACAGGAATGGTAAAGGCAGCTTTTACATGGTTTTTTTTTTTTATGTTGATTCTGTCTTTTTAAAGTTTATATAAGTTTTAAAATTTTTATTATTTTATTTTTATTTTATATTTTATGCTTGCATGTATGTCTATGCACTGTATGTGTGCAGTCCATTACAGGGGCCAGAAGGGGGCATCAGAACGTTGGAACTGGAGTTACAGACAGTTGTGAGCTGCTATGTAGGTGCTAAGAATGAAACCCAGGTCCTCTGGAAGAGCAGCCAAGGCCCTTAAGCACTGAGACATCTCTCCACTCCCTCTTTGATCTTAGAGAGCACATGAGACCAAGCAGCAGAGAACCAGGAGCCAGAGCTCTGACAAAGTACAGGGATGACTCTTAAGTAGTGAGGCAGGCAAACAGCAAATGGGCACTCTTTCCACCAGTCATCATTTGGCAAGTCCATCTCTTTTACTCTGCAAACTTCAGTCTTGGGGGGGGGAGGCTGGTGTTGAGACAAGGTTTCTCTGTGTAGTCCTGGCTGTCCTGTAACTAGCTCTGTAGAGCAGGCTGGCCTTAAACTCACAAAGATCTGCCGGCCTCTGCCTCCTGAATGCTGGGATTAAAGATGTGTGCCACCACTGCTCAGTGAAAACCAGAGATCTTCTTAAGTGGCATTCTCTGGAACACAACT
>PVIH01004443.1:10677-123774 GCA_004025045.1 Sigmodon hispidus
GAGAGAGAGAGAGAGAGAGAGAGAGAGAGAGAGAGAGAGAGAGAGAGAGAGAGAGAGAGAGAGAGAGAGAGAGAGAGAGAGAGAGAGAGAGAGAGAGAGAGAGAGAGAGAGAGAGAGAGAGAGAGAGTGAGTATGAGAATGAATCTGTAAAAGATCTAGAGCTGCCTATCTAGGATCAGTTAGCAAACTCCAAAAAATTTAAAAGGCCAGTAAGTGAAAAGACAGTTAGCTGCACTCAGTCTGTTCTGACACTACCAAAGACCTAAGAGAAGCAATGTCAATCTATGCTGTCTTTAACTGTCTATGTTGTAATTAACAGCATCCAGCTTAAGCCACACAGTGTTCAGAATGGTCACCCTCCTGCAAATGTAGTGTCATTGACAAGGTAAATGTAAAAACATAACAGTTGATCAATTTTGAGTCTCTAAATAATTTTATTCCTGACACATACCTGTAAACTTAAATTATGCAATCTCATATTCTTCAACTTTTAGGCTCAAATTACATTAAGAAAACTACTCTGCAGTATTAAAGTAAGTGGTCTATGTGCTTAGTTTTACTTTATTAAGTATATTCACTAGATTATATGATTGGGTCATTAACATATGCGAAACTGAGAGTGAATTTTTGTTGTCATTGTTGCTAGAACAAAATCCAAGCCAGGGATAGAAGAAAGAAATCTAAGCCAGATAACCAGAGACCAGTCAAAATCACCCTTGCTATCTCAGACTGCTTTAATCTAGTTCTGAACTCCTATGTGCTTGAGATCAAAACTGTTTTCAGAGCTCACATTTTTCTGGGGTTTTATAATATCTACATATGTGTAATAAGGTATCTTCGAGATAGGACATGAATTTAAACATTTATGCCTTATAAACAGAGCCTATCTGTAATTCTATACACTATTTTTATTGTGCCTGTGTTTTTACTGTAATCTGTCATATGAGGTCAGGAGTTGATTTTTCCACTTGTGAGAGCATGTTAGCATCCAGAGTATTTTGGACTTTGAATCTCAAATTGAGCAAGGATATTAAGAAAAATGTGCTCACGAATAAACAAAGTCCATCCTTGATAGCATGTGCACACCTGCCATCAACTCCCAGGTACAGAAAGATCAGCAGGCAACCTACCTGGGGATTTTCAGGTCTTATCAGAATCTCAGTGCTAGCAAACACTTAACCTACCCAGAACTGATAAAGAATCAATGGGATGTTTGTAGTTTGTATGTAGGTATGTATGTAGTATACATAGTAACAATTCTTAGTACCTATGTTACAAGTATAAAAGCAAGCCAAGCACATATATCAATCCTTGTCCTAGACATCTAGGTAAATGAGCTGAGTTTACATATAACCTCTGCTAGGAAACTAATAGAAACCCCAAACTTCTCAACAAAAAACAGTGCTCTTCCTAATGAATACATAACTTTCAATTGTTAAGGCACTACAGTTTTTAGCATAAATTTTCATTTTATTTATTACAGATAGTAAGTTTATAACTAAATAGTTATTATACCATTTTCTGACATTACCTCAAAGTTCAAGTCTGGCAAAACTGTTTGAAATCAATTTAACCTATGCTACTAGAATAATAACCAATGTCTGGAAATGATGCTCCATAGACAATTCCTCAATTCATCAATAAAGTTTATAATATAACAATGCACTTGTTTCTTAAGCTTCACCAACCTGGAACCATATTCCACTATGGTTCCCATTTTTTTCAATGTGAAAGCCAACGTCTACTCGTATTCTACTGTTGTCATTTACTCACAGTTAAAATTCCATAAAAATACACAACTACAAAACTTATATTCCACTGGGCCAACAAATTACACCAATTTATTTTCACAGAACAACAAAGTAAAACTGGTCTTACAGCCATTCTAACCTAAGTAGTCATTACTAATACCAGTGCTGTATCTAAGTTGCCAAGCACAGCTTAAAAGACCAAGGTAAGTTAAGTCCCTACTCCCTGAGTGCTGCAGAGCAGACTGTGTGCATGCTCACCAGCAGCAAAGCTCCCGGAAAACAAGGAGCTATAGGAACCTTTCACAACAGTTCACTGTTACATTGACATGAAGAGATGTTGTCATCTTGAGCCTAGTGCTGTAGTATTCTGTGGAATTAGACACCGCCAGATGCCAGCTGCTAATTCTCAAGCCCCTCCCCCCCTCAGCATCTATCTGGTATGGAAAATTGCTCAGGACTTCAAGTCAGACTTGTGCTTCCAGAGAACACCTATTCACAGAAGGTAAGTGGCACCAACCTGGTTGGAACATTTGAAGATACCAACTTGATTGTTATCTATCCAAATGCGTAACAATTATGCCAAAAGATAGCCAGCTAGCATGCTTCAGAGGTATAGAATTTAAAAACTGGCTACCATGGGAAACATTTCCTTGTCAACATTATTTTTCTCTTCTTCTCATTACCAGTAGTTCTGATTTTTCCCCCACGGAGTCAAACAGTACCTAAGCAGACGACTGCAAGTGGAAAAATGGGGAGTATAAATCTGGAATAGGCAGTTCTCCGATTTCTACTTATGTGTGAATTTCAAACAGAAATGCAAGGTAGAAAGCAGTTACACAAGTCAGAATGTTCAGAGAAAACAAGTTGTTTCTACAGTTCAACTATCTAAAATTACAAATTAACCTGCTTAAAAAAAAAAAAATCTCTGGACAAATTTCTAAAATTGTTGCAAGTAAATAAATTTCTTCATTTTTTCTCCCTCCCCCCCCTCCACCCTCCCTCTCGCTCTCTCATTCTCGAGACAGGGTTTCTCTGTGTAACAGTCCTAGCTGTCCTGGAACTAGTTCTGTAGATCAGTCTAGCCTCGAGAACTCACAGAGATTCACCCATCTCTGCTTCCAGAGTGCTGGGACCAAAGGTGTGCCACCAGTGCTTGGCTGTTAATAAATTTGTTATTGATGAGAGAGAGAAAAAAAAGTATTCAAACAATGTTAGACAAGAACTACAAGAGGGAAGCAAACACAAAATTTAACCAGTTATTACAGGACATAAGGACTCTAAGGGACTGCAACAATCACTGAAGGTCACCACGTTAAGAAGAGAAAGAAGCCAAGTATGCACACCTATGATCTTAGCACTAAGGAGGCTGGAGGGGAGAAACAGTAGCTGTGGGCCAGCCAGAGCTACTTCAGGAGACTAAGTGTCAAACAATAACAACAGGATGGCCAGGCACGGTAATACAGGTAGTTAATCCCAACAGCTGAGCAGCAGAGGCAGGCAAATCTCTGTAAATTTGAGGCCAGCCTGATCTACATGGTAAGTTCCAGGACAGCTAGGGCTGTTACATAAAAATGCCCTGTTCCCAAAATCAAAAAAAGAACATGATGCCTATAAATATTAAATCTCACCAATACCACCTGTTTCACTTAGTCACAAGAAAAAGCTTTTTTTATCAGTACCAGTATTTAAACTACCACCGCTGCCTTAAAAAACTTCAAATACCATTAGGTGGCATGACAAAGCATCAGGACTAGTCTAGAATAAAG
This sequence comes from Sigmodon hispidus, assembly GCA_004025045.1. Taxonomy (NCBI): domain Eukaryota; kingdom Metazoa; phylum Chordata; class Mammalia; order Rodentia; family Cricetidae; genus Sigmodon; species Sigmodon hispidus. Next base: position 14,195 of record PVIH01004443.1, read on the forward strand.
ATGTAGCTATAATAAGCCATGCAATTACCACCTCTTCACCTGAACTTCCCAGTCCACCTCTGACTGCAATCTTCAAGTTATTTTTGCATGTATCTTTTATCATCACATGACTTCTAAGATTAACCAAGAAATCAAAATGAACCACCTTCACTGACAATAAATCATATATGGGTGTCCACACAAATTATGAGTTATTTTCCCTCAGAGGCAAAAAATTAATAATGAAAACTAAATAAATAATAAACACATGGCCAAAATGTATCTCATGAAGCTAAAAGGTCAATTAGCAAAGTTTCTCAATATAAACTTTATGCAAAGAATAAAACAAATCTTTATTATGTAAATAATTTTCAATAAACTTTTACAAGGCAACTATCCTGTATTTTGTCAGGAATAAAGGTATACACAAAGTAAACCGTATTCAATATTTTTCCACAAATTTGTACTAAGTACCATTTCTGACAGACAGCAATTTTGCAAGAATCACTCTTTAAATTCTTGCTTTTGTGTAATAAGATGTAGAAAAACCAGTAAGTCTGATGACAAGTCTTGGTGAGACTTGTGGCCAACCAAAAAGCCCTCTTCTGAAAAGGTACCGGGAAGTTAAAAAGATTCACAGGGTACTCTGCCATCATAAATCATTAGAAATCCCTAAAGCAATAAAGCCCTATCTTTAGAAGGTAAAGAGAACCCCACCCCAAATGCTTTGAAAAAACATGTTTATTCGTTTCTATGATGGTCAAGGTATTAATTCAGCTTAACATCAATCTCCCAGTCACAAAATTTTCACATTCTGTACAGATTGTAAACCCTTTATTTTCACAAAGTACAAAAGAACCTAAGTAAGAAAATGACTGAATAAAATTCAACAGCAACTTGCTGGTTCCTTGAAAGTGCCCCCTTTACACAGAAATGTGAATATGAAGGAAAAAGCAAGCTTAAGCAGGATGATGCCAAAACATATTCTAATTTTCTTAAAAAGTAAATACAATTCAAGTTTATCATCTTACTAAATATAGAAAGCAAAGAATTATCAGTGGTGATCAAAGCTGTCAGGAACCACCAGGTCACAGATGACTAATGGAGTTTAGAACATGGTAATGATAACAGTTACTGAACATTGCAGCAAAAATAAGCAAACAAAGAAAAAAGACTCCTTATACTCCCACAAATACACACAAAAGACTAACCAAACAAACAAAGCAACTTCTGCAGTAAATCTTTTCACTGTTTATTGAACATCTTAATAAGAGTTGGTATAATATTTATCCTTTTGTAGAAAATTTCTGGATTTGTAACAGCCTAATGGAATAAGAAGCAAGCATTAGATAGTAAAGTTATTTTCAGATACAAGCTTGACAAACCAGGTTGAAATCACTGATTTTGCACCACTGCCTTATAGGGCTGAACTGACTTTCATGATGTAATATGTTAAACATAAAGCTTAGCTTCAAATTGAAGAACATAATGATTGTTATAGTATGCATAGATTCTCCAAAAAACAAACAGAAAATGTGAGATAACCACTACACTACATAACTAAATAAAGCCAAGAAAAATTAAATTAGACATTTCTGGAAAAATAACTTCATTATGAAGCTCTTAATCACAAGTCATTTCTAAAAATAGAAGTGTTCAGATGTGAGGATAATGTAACATAAAAAAGATAATCTGTTTTTTAAAAATCCTTTAATTTTTTTAGCTGTCTACACAAGTCTTCATCTGCAGAATAACTGGGGGATGGGAGATGACACCCAGAAAGCATGCCAACTTTAGTTAACTGCTCATATCTTCAAACAATACAAGTTTCCACTTTATGCTTATAAAATAGAATCAAATTAAATCAAATATATTTTATTTGAAATTCTTTAGAATACCTCAATTTCAGACGAAAAATTGAGCTGAATGTTTCCTCAACTGAAAAACTCCTTTTCTTAACTATACTTATGAACTCTCAAAAAGTTCACATGACTAGCAATATTCTACCTCCAAATTTTATCCTGCCATTAAAAAAAAAAAAAATCAAGCTAATTATTCTGAAAGACAAGGTAATGCTAAAACTAAATTACTAGAGGGCTCCTTTCTGAAGAATCTCTATGAATGAACACTAACTACATAGTAAATTTGCTTACTAAAACGTAACTCATAAAATCATTATTGAAGATGAATTATGAATCAGGAGTAACTTAACATTGGTGTTCAAATTGGCAACCTGAACCTAATAATTTACCTTGGCTTGTCAATTAGGGCTGGAGAGGAAGGGTTCTAACTAGGTCAAGTGTACTCATGAAGAGGTGAGACAGAAGGAAAGGAAAGCCTTCCTTCACAGGCAACATTAAGTCAAAAGGTCAAAGCCAAGAATGAAAAAGATTAAATCTGAAGACTGTTCCAATCTAGCAAATACGTTTTCGCGGCTGAGCGCTGCTGTAATCTTAGCAAGCACCTTTCATAACAAATCTAAACTAGAGCTATTTCCTGATCGGACACAAACACTGGGTAAAGTGTGGAACTGTGCAGTGGAAGCCCTGCTCCGTCGGCCCCGCGGTTACAGGAGGCTTCCCGCCAGCCACCCTGCTCAGTCCGCACAAACCTGCCGGTACTAAGCGGCTAGCTACCAACCTCCACCCCATCCCCAAAATCGTTCACAACCCTTCCCGCGACACTGATAGGAACTGCCGCTGCACCGAGCTGGAGCTAGGGTGCCCAGCCAGGCCAGGATGCACTCGCGCAGTGGGCGCCCGGGAGCACCGGACGGTCACGTGCCTCGGACGGGGCCGAGATCCGCGTCCCAGACGCCATCAAAGAAAACTGGTCGCGACCGAGTCACGTCCGCCCCCGGGCCCCGGTGGACACCCCCAGGGGGAGCCTACGGCCTGGAGTGGGCCGCGTGGAGGGAGGCGCGGTGCGCTGCCAGGTGGGGACCGGGAGGCACAGGTGGGTTGTGTGGGCACAGGTGGGCGACCAGGTGGAGAGTCCTATGGGCGCAAGTGGGGTCCGATGACCCAAGGATCAGACTAGAAGGGGACTCGGTGACATAGGTGGGGGTCTGAGGACACACGTGGGTGGCCAGGAGGGGGTCCCGGGGACACAAGTGCACGTCCAGGTGTGTCCCCAGGGCGCAGGTGGCTAGCCGGCTCGCTCCGCAGGCCACCGAGCCGCCTTCGACCCCGCCCGGGCGGTGGGGAGCAGCAAGAGGCGACAAGGAAGAGCGCCCCTGGGGACCCTGCTGGCCAGCACGGTGGGCGGAGGCCGAGGGGACAGGGCCGCGGGCGAGGGCGGGTCCGCGGTCTGGCTGGCGGGCAAGCGGGCGAGCCGGCGGGGGAGGGGCGGCCACGGGGACCCCACTGCGCTCTGCCTCCAGCGGCCTCTGCGTCGCCGGCCTGCCCGCGCCCCCTCCTCTACCCTCCCGCCTGGGGCGGCGGCGGCGGCGCTTACCTCGGTCGGCTGGCTGATCTCGAACAGGTCCAGCCGGTTGGCGTTCCAGTGGTGAATGATGTCGGCCAGCTTCCGCCGCTCTTCATCGCGGCCGCCCGCCGACATGGTCGCGGCCGCTTCTCCTTACGGTCGGCCGGGTCCGAACACCCCAGGCCGCTTCACTACCCACCGGCCACCACCGCCACCGCCGCCGCCTCCACCGCGCGTCCTCCGCCGGGCTCGGCCCGCGTCCGGCCCGCGCTGCCTCTGCCCGCCTGAGCCGCGGCCGGTGCGCCGAGCGCCGCCCCCCCGCGCCCGCCGCCGTGCGCGCCGGCCGTGCGCGTCCCCGGGTGCGCGCGCCGCTCACCGCGCACCTCCGCGCCGCTCCGCTAGGTGCTGCTGCGGGGTGCGCGCGCAGGGGGCGAGCCCGGGTGGCCGCGGGCTGCGCAGGGTGCAGCCGTCTTTGGGAAAGGTCGGGTTGTCGTTCCCGTGCAGTGTCTGACCGGGAGCCACTCGGTCCTCCCGACCGTGCCGGGTCTACCCTAGGCAGGCTGAGGTGTGGCGGGGAGCCTGGGCGTCGCAGCGGCGTCCTGAACGGGTGGGGCGGGCTCAGAGCTGCCGAGCCGGGTGGACAGGTGGGCGTGGGCAGCAAGGCTGGCGGAACTAGCTGGCCATCCCGCCGCGGCCCTGACCCCTGGGGTGCACTGGCTGCTCGGGGTCAAATCCAAGCTGACCTTTCTCCGGAGGAAAGATAAATTATTATGGTTGTGGGTGAGCGTCAGTGCAAATGTTTTCCGAGTCTTCCTCCTCCGGCTCCGGGTGCTTTTTGAATCCCCCGCATTCCTCAGTCTTGGGCAGGGATCAGCAAGCCTTTGTGTCTCCCGGGAGCGCATGCCACCTCGGAGGAGACAGCGGACCACAGTTAAAGAACAGAGAGAGACATTAGCGTGAGTTTTGGATTTTTTGATAATTTTTTCTTTGTTTTTGGTTTTTTTCCTAGTCTTTCAAATTATCCCGGTGAACCTAGAAACCTAAAAATTAACTTCAACAGCAAATGTTGTGGTTTTTACAGGCGTCTGTTTCTTTGTCTTCTTTATTCCCTCCTCCCTGCCCAAAATATTTGTTCTCTGGAAAACATATACCGAAAGAGCTATTTTTTCACATTCATTCAGGTAAAATTGGTGTCTATGACATCCTCTAAAGAAAAGCCTTTACCGAGGGTGAGAGTGATACGCCCTATTTGCCTCTTTATTTTTGTCATCGCCCTTTCCAGTGCGGAGATGTTTTCTGTCTACCAGTTGGATTTCTTCTTTTGTAGGAGAGAAGAGCATCTGTCTTGCAGGCTTTGTCTGCTCTGCGACTTCGTTAGCACAGCAGAGCTACATAAGGAGGCTTTTCAGCCAAGGAGCCTGGTGTTGAACTCATGCCATGGGGAATGAATTCTTCAATAGACCCCTCATCCTCTTCTGGAAGTTAAAGAGGGGTGATCTGCAGAAAAGCATATGCGTGTGAATGCATCTTCCTGTCCTAGTGTTCTGTTCCTTTGTGCCTTTAAATTCTGGCTTCTGTGTGATGAGCGCCCTAGTGGCCGAACCCGTCAGGACTCTCACTAGCCTGCATACTCACAGTTCCCACTAATAGCAGCAGTGCAAACTGATTTTGACAGTTGAGAGCTCTATTCCTTCTGAACAATGACTGGCTCTTACAGAATTAGTTTGCGAAGCTAGCAATTAGGTGACTATTGCCCATTGCTCTGTATTGCTAAAAGGGAAATTCACCATTGCTAGAAATCAAGTATGGACCCTGTAGAGTTAGAGTTTTTTGTTTGTTTGTTTTTTGTTTTGTTTGGTTTTTTTATGAGGGAAAAAATCTATATGTAGAGAAGCCACTGTGCCATGCAAGGTTTACGAATGGTTCTAAGTCACTCTCAGCTGTCACTGGGTTCTGGTTTCCCTAACAGCACCATCTATATCATCATCTTGCACAGTGAATCATTTCCCAAACTATAATTAAATAAGTCATTAGTTTATTAATAAAGGCTTAAAAGCAATTTGAAGTATACAAAATATTTGTGATTCTCACAGAACTATTTTGTGTTTAGCCAAAAGAAAAGAAGAAGAAGCTTTAGGTTGAAGTACTTCTCCACTAATTACCATTGTTTGAGACACAAAGGTAGTTGAGGCGTGTTCGCCCAGGCCAGTGTTCCAAGGATGGGGATGTGGGAGCAGGAAGATCAGCAATTCAAGGTCATCCTTGAAAGTAAAGTAAAAGTTCAAGAAAAAGGCACCAAAACAATGCTCTAAGTCATTGTGATATCCCATATAAGAATAAAAAGACATAACCAGTCATGATAGTAATAATCCATAACCTGAATATGAGGGGTACAGGGACTCAGGCTGGAAGATTGCAAGCTCCAGGCTGTTGGCAACTTAGGAAAACCATGTCTCAAAATCAGGGCTCACTAAGGCTGTGGTTAGGTGGTACAGAGCTTCCTAACATGCATGAGGCCCTGGGCTCTGTCACCAGTATCATTAAAAAGAATTATGTTTAAAGATATTCAAATGTTCAAATGATGTGTAAAAAACCAAAAATTTATTTTTGCTTCCTAGTATGATGACTGGTCATGTTATATAGAAAAGAAGGAAGAGAAACCTAAAATCCTATGAGTTCTGTTAACCTCCTGGATACAGAAACAGATCCAGTGAGGGATGGTTGTATGTGAAACCAAACAAGGCTACACTAGATGAGCCTGATTTTAGAATCTGTTGGTCAGTTTTGAAATTTGTTTCCACTTTATACTCAAGTCCTGATTTTAAAGGTATTAAAATGGTTACATATTAAGCAATAAGATCCTAGCCAGACTTTAGCTTTTCTTTTTTTTCTTTCTGTTTTGACCCTCATGTATCTCAGGCTAGCTTTGTAAATTTGCTGTGTAGCCAAAGATGACCTTGAGCTGCTGATCCTCCTCCTCTTACACCTCCAGAGTAACGGGACCGGGACTGTGGTGGGTGTCACCACTTCCAGCTTATGTGAGGCTGTGGCTTTGAACACTCAGCTTCCTGTTTGTTTGGCTGCATCCTTAGCCCTTTGAAATTCGTTCTTTTTTTTTTTTAATTTTTTTTAAACTTTTATTTATTTATTTATTTGCCTTGGTGTTTGCCTGGAACTGGAACTACAGACAGTTGTGAGCTGTCATGTGGGTGCTGGGAATTGAACCCCAGGTCCTCTGGAAGAGCAGACGGTGCTCTTAACCGCTGAGCCATCTCTCCAGCCCCGACTAACAATAACTTTCATGCTCTGGCCAGTTAGTAGAGTGCTGAGATATTTCAGTTTTATAATTGGCACAAGTCAGCTTACAAACCATTTTAGCAGGTATGTCAATCCAAAGGGTGTTCTTTAAACAATACATAAAGGGTGTAATAAAAGTGAAGGTGGCCACAGCACATTGGTATAGATTGTCTTCCACAGAAGCCTCTTAGGCAGGAAAGCTGTTCTAACAGCGAACTCCTTTGCAGAACCTATAGGCTAGAGGAGTCAACGTTGATTAGATTCTTTAAACAAGGAACAAGGAAAGGGAGAAAAGAAGGTGGGACAGAAGAAGGAAGGAAGGAATTCCAGACTAGGTTTTCTTAAGAGATGTACTACTTTATTCAATAAAAAAATTTATCTTTGAACTCTAATTCATCACATTTCTATGAGCCTGTTACTTACTCACATTTTATATTACCTAGTGAAGTTTCCAGAAACATGCTTGTACAAAGAATTATGACAGAAAAGAACTGTAGAGTGGTGATGAATGCCTTTCATCCCAGCAGGCAGATCTCTGACTCCCAAGTCACCCTACTCTCCATAGTGAGTCTCAGATCAGCCAGGAGTCTATGGTAGGACCCTGTCTCAAGAAAAAGAGAGATGGCAGTGGGACTTGATAATAAAAAAGCTTGATCTACTACATACTGTTAATGTGACCTCACCTCCTACCTGGTGTGGATAGACAAAATGAGCTACCAAGACATATAGCCCAGTGGTGGAGTATTTGCCTGGCAAGCAGTAGGCCCTGTATTCAACCCCCAGTACTGAAAACAAAATACTGCCGAGATAAATCACATGATAAACTCAATTCCACACCAAATCTTCACAAGTTCTGTAACAAAACTAGAAAGACACTGGACAAAATGCATATAAGAGCAATATAAATTTATCAGCTGTTACTTTGTATGTTTCATGCTCCTTTCTAATACAATATGCATATTTCATATGAGCTATATATGAAATATATATGTATGTATAATTGTGCTGAAAACGGATATTCTAAAATATAAATTCCCATTAAATATTTAAAAAAAAATATAACAAGATCTCAGTTTGAAACCTAGCAAGCACTAAGCCCTGGGTGACCTGAAACTCACTGTGCAGATAAGAATCACCTCCAACTCTTAGAGGTCTGCCTGTCTCTGCATCTCAAATGTAAGGAACGAAGGTGTACACCACCATACCTGACTTGAAAAGGTATAGCCTAGACTGTTCTCTGCCTTCTCAGCATATCCTACTGGATTGGCCACCACAATCAACAGATTTTATTGTAGAAGTAAAAAGTACATATCAACTAAAAGGTAAATGTCATTTTTGAATGCCTCATCAACAATAAAAATAAGAGGAATAAAAAGCAGTGTTGAGAAATGCCTTGTTCATGAGACTCTGAAAATATGTAAAGAATGTTTTCTTGGGCTGGTGAGATGGCTCAGAGGTTAAGAGCACTGGCGTTCTTCCAGAGGTCCTGAGTTCAATTCCCAGCAACCACATGTTAACTCCCAACCTTATGTAATAAGATCTCGTGCCCTCTTCTGGCTTGCAGGCAGACATGCAGGCAGAACACTGTAAACATAATAAATAAATATTAAAAAAAAAGAATGCTTTCTTTAAAAAAATCTACTAATATACCTATGAGTCAAAAATATGAAATAAAGGGGGTTTGCTTGCTTTTGAAAATGCAGTGCCATTAAACATTTTGAAAGTACTGTTGACATTGTCAGTTAATGCTATGAAAAGTGAAGCTTGACTCTGGCCTTCTGTTAAGATGGCGTTATGAATACGTACCCTGAAGCATTCTACCACACACACATATCTGCCTTAAATATACACCAAGAATAAAAAAGAAACGTGGATGTCCAATAATGGAAGCAACTGGGCCATGGCTGAGCACCCCTTTCTAAAAAGGCATACACAATGACAAAAGGAGCCGAAGGTGGAGTTCTGCTGGACACTGGAACCCATAGCAGATAGATCCTGCACAGGGATGTGTTCATGTTGGGTGGGGAATGGTGGCTGAACATGTTGTGGAGAGGAGAAAGCTGCTGCAAGTATAGCATACAGGTGGGATTTACACCACCACAAGAGAAGCCACTGATGCAGCCTTCTAACCAGTAACTATCCTAGCCCATCCAGTGAGTGGATCAGATTCATTCATGACAACAGGATGCTCCTTCAGTTAATGCTAACTGCAGGGCCAGCCTTCAGCAGCCCAAGGTATTAAAAAAAAAAAATTCACAAATGCAGAGAGGGCTGTCTGAGTAGTAAATAAGAGAACACACACTTTGATGGTAATTTTCTCTTTTACTTCAAATTTTAAAATCATCTCTGAAAATCTCTGTTTCCACACAGTTACGTATCTCTGCATACACATCCTCCACATAGCTGCATTCTCCATACACCTCTACATAGCAGCAGCTCTTTTACAGAGTTCTCCTACACTCTTCTACCTGGCTGTACATTCCTACACTTAGTTGCATCTCTTTCCTTAGCCACCCTCTCTCTCCACCCAACTACATCTCTTCTTATGCACATCTTTACACAAATATTGCTCCGTCTCTCTTCTATCCATACATCTCTGCACACAGCTCTTTCTATACACACACACACACACACACACACACACACACACACCACCCAACAACCAAACTCTAGACAATTATATGTTACATTTTCAGGGTCCAACCCATTCTACACATGATAAGTCATACAGTTTCTCTCAGGCTAGGGAGGTCGCAGTGACTATAACCATGGCTGTGCTTAGCTGTGTAGGCAGGAGGCATGTACCCTGAGAGACATCATGGAGAGTAATATTGAAATTCAGGACCTAAGCAATCAACAGTTGGCCAAACCTTGAGTGGGAGGGCGTACATGCAAAGAATCGGTTGCTGAGAGAATTATCTCAGCAATTGTCTCCTAAAGTTGCTTTGTGCTTGACTGGTTCAACAGATACCTAGGAGCCTGTCTTTGAACATATTTTGAAGGGGTAACTAGTCTGCTTTGAAAATGTTTTGAAATCTAGAATCAGCCAATGGCGCAAAAAGCCGTCTATAGCTGAGAGCATTACCATCTTCCTAGGCCAACCTGAGTTAAGAAAAATATCCTAATATTATTTCTATTTATCATAATCACATAGATTAAGCAGAAATTATTTCCCCTGATCTTTCTCAGTTATATGTGTGCCCTATAGATGAAATATTTTTAGGAGATAAGCACACAAGAAGTGGGAAAAAATGCCCATAGCAGTTTTTAGGGAAGAAATGCAGTGGTACATGAGGGAAAACTACAGACAGAAACAACCAGCCACTGACATCCAGTGACTCTATGGTCTTGGCTGTTGTGCTAGGTTTCTGGCCTGAACTTTCTGGTCTAGCCAACAGGTTTAGACTCACTCTCAGCCCTACTGCCACTTAGGCCGAAATAATCACACAGACACTTGTATTATTTTTACTGATTGACCTAGGGCCCAGTCATATAGCTTGCTAACTCTTTAGCCTTAAACTAACCAATTATTCTTATCCTGTTTGACCATGTGGCTCAGTACATTTTCTTAGAGCAGCATTTCAGCTTCTCTCCTGTGTTGTCTCCTGGTATCCCTGTAGCATCTGTGCCTGTTCTAAGATGTTTCCAAAGTTTTCTTAGTCTTGTAGCCCTGACCATACTTCCTGTCTGCCTTCAGCCAATCAGCATTTTTATTAAACTAATAGGCAGGACAATTATTTGCAATGGAACATAACACAGTCCTACTACACTTTGCTAAGTGGAGCTCCCCATCAGAGTTATTTGTTCAGTGGGTCAACCTGTTGAACACTAATTGTCACCTGCTGCATAGCCCCAAGGCCTCCAGCACTTAGTCACAGCTGTCCCTAGTAAGAGAGAAGCTAAGCAAACAAACCGCTCAGAGTAACATAAGCTAACAAACCAGAGATTCCTAAAAGTTCATGAAGAGATTGAATATCAAAAGACCATCTCAACCAGCAATCTACAGAGAAATTTACTCAGAGGAATAAAACTAATAATCTGAAAAGAGTTTAAAAATAAATATATTTTTGGGAACCTTAAAGAAATGCATGAAAAGGTAAGTGGAGCGGGCTAAGAAATGATAAGGTAAAGAAGGGAAGCTGGAAATAGTGGTGCACCCTTGTTTCTAGCTCTTTAAAGAGTGGGTACCCAAGGCCAGCCCAGACTACATAGAGAGACCTTGTCTCAAAACAAGAAAATTATACATAATATGTATATGATTTCAAATGACTTAAATTAAACAAATATGCCTTCAATCTTATCCCAAACAGCAAGTCAGACTCTCTTGGAGAAGCCAGTAATCTGGGTATTTAAGTTGCCCTGAGTAAATCTGATGCTGGAATGGCATTGAGAATCATCGGCTAAAATATATTTTCAGATTCCATATGACCTTGAGACTGTATTATTTTTCTGAGGTCACTCATTACTTTCTGCTCAGATGGACTTGTCTCCACTCCTGTGATGAGAGAAACAGCACTAATCAGCATAATCCCCAGGTTTGTGATCTACCTCTGACACTGTGTAAACAGGTCCTTACAGCTCTCTGAGCCTCAGTTTCTTCATGTGGGAATAACAAGGATAACAACATGCATTGACTACCCTTACTGGGCTGTGCCATGGTCCAAATCTAACAAAAGTTTGCAAATTGTTTTCCAAGTATCTGTTTGAAATAAGACACTAATAAATATCTGCTCTAGATTTAAACATTGACCACTTGAGGAAAGTTCTGAAGAGCTCTGGGGAAACTGTGTTGAAGCACCACATAGAAAAGAGGAAAATCATTAAATTTTAACACACATCTTTTCATTTTAATTATTAAAGGGCACTGCATTAGAACTTGCATTTGGTGAGAAGATTTCCATAAAGTTCTGAAGTCTTTGCAGAACTTTAAGCCTTAGGAGGCTGTAATATCTTGTGGTTTTGTGCTTTGGGAGGGAGGGAGCTGTGTTATCCTAATCGTTGTCTTGCCAATAAGTTTAATAAACTAGACACATTATATATTGTACCTTTTTACACTGTGCATTCTCTGTAGAAGGAAACATGTTCTCACCTATCATTAGCAGATGCCCATGCTCTTGACGGCCCCCAACTTTGAGTTCCTGGGCTCATTGCCAAGCCTCCCTTTCCTCTGCTGTCAGGCGCCTGCTGATGCCTCTCTAATGCTTGATTTAGAGGCTCACGTCTTTGACCCCGGTATTACCCTGAACACTCCCTAGCTGCTCATAGTCCATCCATTTTGTCTAGTCCTAGCAGTTCTTATGCTTCACCATCCTCTGCTTGGCATTCCCTCCTCATGCAAACCAAGCCTCCTCAGACACGACTCTGGTGATGTCCTATTTGTGATCACACCAGGAAAACCCCAGCATCAAAGCCAATTATGCAGCTGTTTATGCAGCTTGATTTTCCTACTATTTCACGTGTGAATTCTAAACAGAGTATTCATCTCGCCATCTTGTAAGTGTATTTCCACTCCTGCACCTGTCCATCTGCTCACCTCCACTTCTCTCTACACAGAAACCCCCTTTCACACTCGCCAGGTGAAATCCTGACCTTCTCTGTGGTTTACAAGCTTCAACTTTGCATCGCTGAGCTCACAGAATTTCACTTTCCACCCTGTAAAATAAGCATGGCCACATGACTTGTTTCAGTCAACGAGCCATGAAGAACTCGTATATCACTTCCGGTGTAAGTGAGTATCCTGCTCTGTCTTTCTTTGCTGCAGTGACTGGGGAAAGAGACGTGAACCACTGGAGAAATCACAATGCCCAGGAGCTAGGGATCAACCACAGCCATAGGAAGATGACTCTGGAAGGCCAACAAGTCCCCACAGAATTATTTACAAAGATTATTTCTTTCTGTTTTAATACACCCAAAACTGAGATTTGGAGTTTCTTCTTGAAGCAAGATCGTGGCCCATCAAAACTCAAATATCTCTATAGACTCAGCTAAAGTGTTCTCGACCACTCAAAAGCTCCTGCCTGCTCCCGCTAAAGAAACCCAGAGTTTTGGGTTTTTGTTTTGTTTCTTTTTATTGGATATTGTATCTCAGAATGATGGAACCAATGTGGCTTCAGAGGTATACACACTCCTGAGTGCATCCAGCTGCCACTGGCCACATTTAATACCCAAGTATCTTCGCAAAACCTAATCAGACTACTTAATGCCCTCCCTTGTGGCATTACTTAAAAGGCAAACAACACTGAAGCAACATGTGTGCAATACTGTTGGTAAAGTTTTTAACACAGATGTTTTTTCTCTCCTCTGAATTAAAACAAAGTATAAAACAAGGAAATTTTCAAAAAATAATATTTTTATTTGTGATTTGTAAGACAGTTACATGACTGCATAGTCAAATATCTCCACTTAGCACGTTCACCCAAGAATGCTTTCTCAAGGTAAAGATGCCCATCAATGATAGTTAATATAGCAAAACACAGCTATGTAGTTTCATTAAATCATCAAAGATGGGCTGGGTGTGGTGGCACACACCTTTAATCAGAGCACTCCGGAGATCTTTGTGTGTTAGAAGCCAGCCTGGTATACATAGTTCCAGGTCAGGAAGGACAACATAATACATTCCTGTCTTTAAAATAATAATAATTAAAATAAAAAATAATGAAAAATTACAGATTGAGCTGGAGTGATGATTCAGTGGCTAAGGTGTGCATCACTCTTGCAGAAGTCTCCAGCGACATTCCCAGCCAGCACCCATATCAAATGTCTCATGATTCCCTGTGACTTCAGCTTCAGGGGATCCAGCACCCTCTTTAGCTTCTTAGGACACTAAACTCACATGTACAAACCCACACATGGACATACACATACACAAATAATTAAAAGTAAACCTTTAAATTAATACATATAAGTTTTTAAACTTTAAAAAAAAAATAACAGGGCCTCTTGTAGCCTAGACTGACATCAACGAACCTCACTGTGTAGCTGAAGATGGCCTAAAACTCCGATCCTCCTGTGGCAGCCTCCTAGTAGGCTTATATGCATGAACCATCACACATACCCCTGAGTCTTTACAGTGAATTTTAATTGACTAGTCACAAGAAAAACCAATTAAAAGACAGTCACTTATAAGAAAAGTTGAACACCATAAAATGGGAACTTTTAAAGTTATTCAGATCTGTCTTGAATTCCATTTGGTCTGGGTATCTATTTTGAAATGTACAAAAGTGCTTGACTGAAGACTTTTAGTTTGATTGCTTACCAGAGATTTAAGAGAATATCACTGAGGAAAATGAATAAACACATTCTTATTGTAGATTAGCTCAGGTTTTGACAGGAAGAAACCAATTCTCATTTAGATACTAAATCATTTTAAGTGAATTTGTGTCACCGCAAACAGGGACTACATAGTTTCAGCAGGCTAGCATGAGGCACAGTGTGGCCAAAAATACATTATTAATGAAATTCAGTACTCAGCAGCTTCAATAATTTGTGGATGTAAATCCCATGAGAAATGTAAGATATCATTAGCATCTTTTAAAGCGTTCAACTCAGCAGCTGGGTATGAGAGACTCTTGTATGATTCTAGATGTTACCTTGAATTGAGATTGCAGAAAATAAGCTTTCAGGCTCAATATTAAAATTTCTTCCACAAGAAGGAAATATTTAACCCTTAATTTCCCATACAAGTTGTTAAAGAATATAGTCTTACAGTTTGAATACTGAAATATCAATAAATAAAAATGGAATTTTTGAAAAGGGCTATAATGTAATTCAGTCAATTTTCTCCACCACAACATTGCTTTCTCCCAAGCAGTTGGTCACGTAGGCTGCGGGTTAACATATAAGAAAAGGTGAATGTTCTAAACAGAACAAAACCTGTGGGCACGACCTACATCTGAGTTTTGGTAGGTTTAGAGTGAGGGTTCCACAGATTGGTTTATTTCAGTTTTTCTTTTTCTTAAAGCATGGATTCTCTTTGTAATAGCCTTGGCTGTCTTGGACCTTGCTCTGTAGACTGGTCTTGAACTCACAGAGATTCTCCTGCCTCTGCTTTCTGAGTACTGGGATTAAAGGCATGTACCACCACAGTAGACTTTTCTTTCTTTCTTTCTTTTTTAAAAGACAGGCTGACTTTGAACTCTTGTGCCTCTTACGCTAGCCTCCCAAAGGCTAGAACTACAAGCATACACAGCCATATACAATTACATTTTTTAAGTGGTTGAAAAAGATAAACTGATTTGAGCTGGAGAGATGGCTGTCTCGGTGGTTAAAAATACTACTTGCTCTTCCAGAGGACTTAGGTTTAATTCCCAGAACCCACTTAGAAGCTCATGTACCAACTGTAACTCCAGTTCCAGGAGATCTTCATACCCTCACACAGACATATATGAAGACAAAACACAATGGACATAAAACAAGAAAGCAAAATGAGTTACAACAAATTACAAGACACTAATTTTAATGGCTAAATAATGAAAATATGGAATTGCTTTGGCAAAAAAAATAAAACAGGTAAATTTTAATTTTTTTTTTTTTTAAGAGAACAGTGGCAATCCCAAAGAAAGAATCAGGGTCCAAATGACACTGACATTTTAACTCAGAAAGATCAACAGCCTTCACCTACATGAAATTCCTCTGAAATAACTTGGAGAGTTCACAGACAGGCCTCTGGGGAAGAACTTTAATCCCTAATTAGATTGTCTGAGGATGCAGCTCCAGTGAAGATGGTTATTTTTTTACTTTGCAATTATATTTTCTTAGCTGTGGATAGACAATAATTATGAATGCACTTCTGTTTTTGCAAAAGCACATGGATTAATTAATGAGCATCCTCAGCAGATCCAGGCAGAGGGCTTAGAGGGTAGAGCCAGAACGCTGCCACGCTGTAACTGTGTCAGTGAACTCGGGAGCAGGCTTCTCTTCACATTCTGTTTTAAGGTGAGAAAGCAGTGTGAGGGCATCGGGCATGAGGGTGAGAGTTTGCTCCAGTCTGGACCGGCTGCACTCAGCATCTTCTACCACACCGAGATCGCCCTTTAGCAACTTCACAGCAATTTTTCTTATTTAACCACCGCAAGGTTTCCTCTATTTCTTCATTCCTGAGAAGGCAACTTAGTCTTTTACATATCCTTAATATTCTGTTCTCTGCACTCGTGCAATATTGCTTTCCAAATCATTCATTCTCCCCTTAACACTACATTACTGCCAGGGCGTAACTGATACACATTTTTATGTGGCTCACTTATAGTATAGAAAAAATTACACCCATAACTGTTCAGCGTAATTAACTTTAAAAACTTTCCAATTATTGCTAGTTCACAGAAATATAATTGTTAAAATATGCATATTGTGTCTAATAATTTTGTTAAAGCCCACTTTTAAGTTCTGCTAATTTTTCTTAGGGACAAACGGTTGAGGTGCCAGCTCTCAGCAGCACCTGTGGCTCCTCCCAGCACTTCTGATCACGCCCCCCACCTTAGACTCCTCCCCCTAGGGGGCTTGGCATTCCGCTTCCCTTCTCCAGCTTCTCTTTCCTATGTAGCTCAGCTGGTTTTTGTTTTGTTTTGTTTTGTTTTGTTGTTTTGTTTTGTTTTGGCTACATGTCTCCTTGGTCCCCTGGCGATCCAGGCCACTTGGTTCCTGGTTCTTCTGTCTTTCTCTTTTTTCTCCCCATCCTCTCTCTCCTCTCATGGCCCTGTTCAGTCTGGACCTTTCCAGATGTTTCTGACTGTTTCTCTCTCCTATCTACAATAAACCTTTTTCTCCACAATACCTATGAGCTGCATGTACTCCCTCATTTAATTTTTTTTTTTCCATTTCTGTTAACTCCAAGTAATGGCGGCTTTGTTACTTCTGCCACGTCTTCTGCCATTGTTACCCAGGTTAGGATCCAAATGGAAATCTTCAACATCTTACTATTAAATGTTTTTTTTTTTTTCAAATACTTGCTTTAAAAAATAATTATTCTTTATCATGATCATGAAGCACCCAGCTTACTAAGAGTGTTTTGAATTGCAAGTAGATTTAATTTATTTTAAATTTCTTCTCATTATTAATCATATGACTGCAACATTTCTCTCTTTTCATAATGTTATTTTTCTACTCCCAGGAATGAGCCTATAATTTTGTGATTGTGGCATTTTTCACACATTGTTATTATTGGTTTTCTGATATGGAGTTTGTATCCATATGAACAGGAAGATTGGATTATTCTTTGTCTTTCTTACCATATCTTTATTAGATTTTGGTGCCAAAGTTGCGCTGACTTCACAAAAAATGTTAGGAAGTGTTTCCTTTTTTTATTCTTTGACCCTCTCCACTTCCCTTGAGCTTTATAGACGAGGTCAGGACGAGCTTTACCTAGAGATATAATACCTGAAATAGTTACAGATCTATTGAAATTCTCTATTTCTTCTGGTATCTAAATTGGTAAGTTTCATTTTTCTGAGACTATGTCCAGTTTTTCTTAAAATTTCAAATCTATAAGCATGAAGATATTATTATATCTTTTTTGAAATAATATCAGTGTGAGGGATCTACAGTGATGCCTTTCATTCTTGAAGTCGATCATTTTCATTTTTATTTAAATTTCCTTTAAAGAGCCAACTCTGACTGCATGTTGGTCTCAGACCTGAGGCCGGAACTTGGGAAATGGGAGGAGAAGAAAGGAAGATGTAAGGCTAGCCAGGGCCACAGAAAATGAACTCCTGTCTCAAAAACAAAAGAACAACAACAACAAAAAATGTGTGAATAATATCAAACTTCCCAGCTAATCTGAGTCGCTTAGTTTGGAAATATTTATGTCTGAATTTTGTGATTTCTCAAGGTTCTGTGCCTGTCAGAAGAAAGTATTTGCAAAGTATGTATCTAGGGGAAAGGCGGAAGGGGTATTCCAGAACCACAAGGAACTGTCCCCACTGTCTTCATTGGTGTACTTAGAGATTAAAAGACAGCATAATGAAAATGGCGAAGATGAACTTGAGGTAGGGACTAGGGGTGGCCATTGAACTTTTTTGTTCGCCTTCCTAATATGGTCACATAAATCTATTTATGCTTCTCAAAAAAACCAGAACAGTAGAGTGTACCCTCTAAACCTTAATAAGCAATTTTATTGAGAAAGCAAATTTTAGTCTGTGAAAAAAATTCAGCAGGTAAGACACCTACCTTCAAGCCTGGTGACTCAAGCCTGATTCCTGCAACACACAGTGGATGGGAGAAAACCGTTCCTGGAGTGTTTTTCTCTGCCTTCTACACACTCACCATAGTGTGCCTATAGTCACACACAAACATCATCACATATACACAAGTTTTTTAAAAAAAAATGGGGGAAAGAAATTTGAGATTCATAGACCGAGCTGCTTTGAATTTGCATTGTCCTGAGTGCCGGGTTAGAGGCATGTGCAACCATGCTTGGCCTGATTAAACAATATTTCAGTAAAGCTGGAAGAAAATACCCAACCTCTGCACTCCCTGCAGTAGACACAGTAAATGTCATTGTTTGACCAGCATGGCTTCCTGTTGTGGTTTTCATTCCTTGAAGTGGTTAGGTTTAAGCAAAAATGTGGCTGCTGTTTTCTTCCTGACCCTTTTCAGACATTGAGCTTGAGACATTTCACCTCAACTCTCACTCCTTGGGAAAAAAAGCACATATGGTATAAGTATAAACAGGTAAAGGGCATGACATTGACAATAAAATGTATTTTAATTGTCAACCCCCCCTTTTTCCATTTTTTAGACATAAGCTATAATCGTTAGATTTAAATATTTCTTTTCTAAAGAAAAATGTTTCCTGGTAAGAAATCTCTGCAGAAATGCATGTAAAACCTACACCAAAAAAAAAATTGTTTTTGCCTGGCAGTGGGATGCACACCTATAATGCCAGCACTCAGAAGGTAGATGCAGGTGGATCTTTGTAAGTTCAAGAACAGCCTGGTATACAGAGCCAGTTCTAGGAAGCCAGAACTACGCAGAGAAATCCTATTTTAAACCTCCCCAAAAAAGACCCAAAATTTTAGGGCATATGGCTCTATTTGCCGAGCATTCATGAAGTCCTGGGTTTGATCACTGGTACTGCATAAACCAGTCATGATAGTAGACATCTCAGCACTGAGGAGATGCGGCCAGGAGGAGCAAAAATTTAAGGTCGTTCTTTACTCCATGGCAAGTTTTGAGATTAGCCTGAATTACATTGTGTCCAAAAAAAAGTAAATTAAAAAATAAAATTTAAAAGTTCATAAATACAACTTTTGTTTTTTTATTTGTGAATATAAAATTGGTTTCACATTGTGAAAGTCCATAGTATCCAAACTGAAGGGTCACACTATATGCATTATAAGTGTCAGGGTCCAAGCAGGTGGTGGTCCCTGCTTGGCCTCATTTCCCAAATGGGAGGAACGCATCAGATGTCTGGTGACTGGTACTCACCACCCTGCTGCCTGCCTCACTTCTCTTCCCCTTTTAATTTTTTAAAAACATTTATTTATTTTATGTGAATTGTGTCTTGCCTGCATGTATAACTGTGTAAGGGCGTCAGATCTTGGAATTACAGACAGTTGTTAGCCACCATGTGGATGCTGGGAATCAAACTCAGGTCCTCCAAAAGAACAGTTAGTGCTCTTAGCTGCTGAGCATCTCTCTAGCCTCTCTTCCCCTTTTTAAAGATACTCATCATTTTGTATATGTGTCTGAATGAGGCTATGAGCCTCCCTAAGAGGCCAGAAGCACTGGATTCCTTAGGGTTGTCAACTGCCTGTGTAGTGCTTGGGAACAAAACTGGGGGTCTATGGACTCTTAACCACTGAGTCATCCCTCTGGCCTCTGACTTGCCTTTTTATTCTACTCAGGACAAATGCAAAATAATAATTAGCCCATAAAGCACTGTTAAACAAGTTGACAGGAACAGGCCTGTCACTGGAAATGTCTGTATCTTCAGGATGTTGGAAGGGTAGATTTGAGGGGTATGGTAGAATGTGTCTTTCATCTACTGACTGATAGTTGTTTCTGGTGCTATTCTGTTGTATGGTTCAGGGCCTGAGTTTTACAGACAGACCTCTTTAGATGTGAGCTCTGATTCTTCATTTTAGTATATAGACTTGCTGACCATGTCAGGCTGATTAGTTTTTGAACTACTTACTATCTGTACTAAGTGAAATGACATCAGTCTCTGTAGGGAGAGCATTTCCCCATGTACTGACAGCATTGGTCATGGACCACCTTTCTGATAACACTGGTTGGCTGAACAGTCCTGAGGTGGAAAAGAACTCCCAGGAGCCCACAGGTCAGATTTATGAATGATAGGGGTTTTCTGACCTTGGACATGCAATAACACAAACTCACTATATCGGCAGCAGCCCCTTCTGACTTCTGGGTCACCCCCAAGAAACTTGTCTAATAAAGGAAGCTGGTACAAACACGAAATGAAAACTTCAGATTGATGGGAGTAAGAAATACTTCGCTTCTGAGTCAGGAAACTCAAGTCCTTTGCCAAAAGCATAATGCCAGGGCAGGGTGGCAAGACTGGAAGCTTGCCAACATTCAGGATGAGTGTGAGAATGGCTTGGCACTCTCTGAAAAAAAAAGAAGTCAAACCCACAACCTTGTGAATGTTTATCCACACTTCATTGGCCTTTTCTCAGGTTTCAGTTAGGAAATGTAATAATTAACAGATCTCAGTACCTTACTGTGGGGAAATCTACATAACCAGTTGCCCTTTCCTGCCTTTTCCAGACCCTTCCAGACAATAGATTTCTGCTTCTAGCGCTTATTTAAAATGTTATCAACTCTGTACATATCTGGTAAAGCACAGTGTGTGCTTATAAACAAAGAGGCGCCACTATTTGTCCAGTGGCTCTGTCTCACTCTGACTTCTTTCTGTGTGTTTTAGGGTACAGGGGAGTGGATTATGAATAGGTAATGTTAGGAGCAACCATTCTTACCAAGAGAAGTCGGCTGCATGCTTGCAGAACCGTGGGATGTGCTAATGATCTCACATACTTTTCCAGTGGTAAATTCTGCATAGGGATCTCGCAGCACTGTAGTGTTGAAGAAAGGACCGCTCCCACCCTACTGCTCTGCTCTCACTCCCTTCCTCATCTCCTGGACATCTGCCAACATGGCAGCGATCATACACGGCAAGTCAAGCTCTGGACTAGTTTATCGTGTTTAAAAATCATAGCGGAGACTCTTGTAAAAGTCTCACAGGCAGAGTGAAACAGGATTTCTTTGTCAAACCATTTTATTGGAACTTTTGCCTAAGGAAAGCATCCAAACTGGCCCCATGTGCTGCTTCCTTTAGCTGGAAAGATACTTCTGGGGATGCATCCTTCAGGTACCACTTCCAAAAGATGTACCATCCGTCGCCTGTGACCCTTAGTTTTCAGGAGGCAGTTTTGAGCTTGCTTTTTAGTTTATAAAACACTCCCCCATTTTGTCCACTCACCCCCATGCTTTTTAACATTTGTGATGCACATGTGTTACTATGGGACAGTCCCAAGCAGGAAGGAGAGGGCTGAAGCGTACATCACAGGTGACAGAAAGCATTCCCTTAGCCATACCACACAGAGCATGACCGGCAGCTGCAGAGAAGTGTGAATGCCACATTCTGATGACTTCAGCTTCCTGGGGCAGTAAGCTGGGAAAGCAGACAGTCCTGTTACTGGCACATTCCTTTGGTGTGACTATTTCCCAACACCAAGGCCATATCTTCATCTGTAAACAGAGGCCGTAACACCTACTTCTGGCACTGTGAGAACCGCACTGACGCCTCATAAAGGCAGCCCTAGTTTGTGGGAAGCTTCTCCCTCACCTCCTCTCTGTCCACACACCTTTACCTCACAGGGAAGCATACCTCACAGGGAAGCATTGGCTACGGCAGCAAAGACGGGCAAGAGCAGCCAGGGGTCACGCCTGCATGTCAGGGTGCATGTTCTCTCAGTTTTGCTGTTTCTTGCACTAAGCACATGGTCAGTGTTGGTAGTGCTGCACTTGGGGCAATTCTTGTAATCACTGTGTACCATGTAGATGACACCCATAAGTGCGGCAGAAGAACAGCCCACACGGAAACCAGGGAGAAGCAGACACTCAGTACGCATCGCCAAGCTCTCCACTTCTTACTCTGCTGGATGGTGAGCACCATTGTGACATTGATTTAAAAAAAAAAAAACAAGGCTAGTCACTGAGGATCAACAAGGGTCAAAGAGGTGAACGAGAAGCAAGTGGGACCCCTGTAGCTATGAGTCCCCAGGGAACATGAGTCTGGGGACACTGTACTTGACAAGCTGGATGCAAGGTTTTACACTGCAAGAGCTAGCTAGGGAGGCGCTCACTGAAACAAAGGAAGGAGGAAGACGGTATATTCCAGTAATTCCAGCAAGGCTTGCTGGTCATCCGTCCTGCCCCGCCTGCCCCGTGCGCAGCAAGGCTGGTCTCTGTTCTGTTGGATCTGAAGGGGATGAAGGGCACCATGGGAAAGTCAAGGCTTCCCTTCTGATTGCACCTCACCGCACCGGGGCAGGCAGTAGTCTATTCTTTCCTGGTCCCAGCCTTGTTAGGTGACCCTCAGAGCCACTGGGCTCTAGGTTCCATATCTCTGACCCTTCCCCCTGGCAGACTCCGGAGAGGTAAAGCCTCCAGCTTCCCGCCGCTGGAGCTAATTCTAACTGCTCTCTTTTTAAAAAGCCTATTTGCTTTCCTGAAACTTAGTTTTGTGAATTAAGTCGTTGCTATAGTCAATTTTAGAACATTTTAATCTTAGAAAGAAACCTGGTGCCCACCCCACCCCCACCTCCTGCACTCTGGAAGCACCTACCTCATTTCTGGGCCTATAGAACTGCCTGTTCTTGAGATTTTAGATGAAGGGTCAAATGACCTTCTTCACCCTTTTGAGTTCCCTTAATCTTGTCCACACCTGTGTAAACAATCCCTCCACAGAAACGCCCCTCATTTAACCCTTTAATGGGCACTTTGTCTTCCTGGGACCCTTAGCTTAGACTTGTTTACCAGTGACATGGGAGAAGCTGTAGTAAAGGGCATTCCCAGCTGTGGCCATGGTGTGTAAATGGTACAATAAACGTGATGAGAAACAGAGAATTCAGGCATTGTAAAAGCTGAGGGGACCATAGTTGCCCTTTGAGGATAACTTGCTGACAGGGCCTTGAGATGCAGAAGACCATAGCCTACAACATATTGTGCTCTAAGTATCTCCTCCTTACCTCAATCTTGGAACTAAGCCCCAGGGGAAAAAAAAATCCCACATGTATTCAGTCCTTTGTTTGCATTCTGGGACGTGGTAAGGACATAATTATCCACATAGACCTTCTAGAGGACCCCACACACCCTTCTTGCTTTGGTCCCTACCCAAAGGCCACTTTCTTGGTTTCTTCAGAACATTTCAGAACCTTTATTCTTCCTGTTTCTTTCTGTTCATCTAATCCCATAAACCATCATGTCTAATACAATGAGAGACTATCTTTAATGGATAAAAAGGAAGAAGACCAGAGATGACGGCCAGGTAGATGGTGCCATGACTTCCTCACGGGCCATTACCTGTCATGTCTGTTGCTAAAGAAGACTAAAGATGACCTTGAGGAAATGCCAGCATGAGAGACCAAGGTGGAGAAGAGAAACTCCAGCAAAGGTGTGATAGAGAGCCACAGAAATTTAAAAGGAAGTATAGAAAGATCCATTTCTGTTCCTGAGAAGAAGGAGAGGTCCAGATGTAGAGATATTGAAAGACAGAGTCACTGGTGTTCTTTGGACTCATCCACTGGGAGGAACTTCTACAAGGACTTCTCTCTCTGGAGTTTGGACTACTTTGTCTCTGTCTGTCTGTCTGTCTCTCTCTCTCTCTCTGTGATTTCTGCCTTATTAAATCAGGACTAGGAAGTGGGTGGTAAGAAGGAAGGGAATTGTGACCTCTCTGTGGAGAACTGTGATGGTGAAGGAAGCAGGAGGGTGTGGATGGAGAAAGCAGAAGTTAAGAATAGCCATGGAGGCTAATGAGGGCACCAGCTGCAAGGGAGTAAAGGGCTGGGAACAGGACCAGCCAAATTTTAAACTTGGGTTAACTTGTTACTAAATAATATAGTTATTTTATGGGTAAAGGTACCCAATCATGATGATTTTGCCTCTGTTTTTTCTTTGTGCACTGGTCAGCCTGAGGAGAAATGAGACAGCAGGGGGGTCCTGGGTCAACATGCTCGTTATCCTCCCTCAGAAGTGTCTTCAGACTTCTCCAGTCTGCTTTCTGTCCGTCAGACCTTATTTCCTGTGCTTTCTGGCAAATGTACTTCCTGTTTCAGAATGAAAGCATTCCAGGGGAGGCATCTACCTCCTTTCCTCTTGCTTCCTGGCCCTTGTATGATATCAAGGGTGCCCAGCATGAGACATGAGCTGATATTCTTGTAGAGCAGAGGCCTGGAAACCTGGAAAGCCTGCCTGGCATCCGCTGTTGCATCTTGAGTCACAAAGAAGAGTAGAACCTTCATTCCAACCATAAAAAAAAGTCCATTATTAACTTGAGCCACACCCCTCCTAATCAGGTTAACATGCTGGCCCATTTATACAAGTGAAGGGTAAACATTAAATAATTGCAAGCCACAGCACACACAGCCAGTAAAACAGCGTGTCACGGAGGGCGGCTTTCACAGCCTAAGTACTAGGTTGGGTTTCTGCTTGTTTCCTTTTGAGGTAAATATGGCTTTTTAGGAAAAAAAAAAACAAAAACAAAACAAAACACACAGCCTGTGGAAATTTCATTTATTGTCAGAAACCTGTCTGTCTTTCTTAATTAAATTGATATTTTTTTAATCTACTTCAGAACCATGTTCTCCTGTTGCTTTCTGTTGAGAAGAGGTCTTATTTTCACATACTACAAAGTTTCCTCACACAGTGTCTTTGTGTCCCCCCTATTATGACCCTCTGACATCTTTGCTGAGGCACTATGGCTTTTCTGCTACAAATGGAAAAGTCAGTCAGGAAGAGCTAGAGCAACCAGCCCAAGCCTGCAAGCACTCAGTTGGTGCAGAAGGACCAGACCTATACCACCCACCCCTGAACCTCAAGCCTCCCATGATCAGGTTAGGAAAAGGACCTAGTAACAATGCTTGGAGCCAGACTGCTTCTGCTGCATGAGTCTCCAGATGGAATTCGTTATCCAGAAATAATCCTGGGAGCTTTTTCACCAAGTTCAATGTCACAGAACAGTACAGCTGAGAAGACCTCAGAAGCCATTAAAGCCAGTCCCAAATCTCTCTCTCTCTCTCTCTTCCTCTCTCTCTCTTACAGTCAAGTAAGAAATAACAATAGATACAATTCCATTAACATTTTATAAGATTCAGAAAAATAGTTTTTATTTTAATAAGATATTAAGTAGAAAAATCTGATTGAGGACCCCAGTGCACATGAATTTAATCCCAGCACTTTGGAAGACAGAAGCAGGCAGATCTCTGAATTTGGAAACACACTGGTCTACAGTTTCAGGACAGATAGGGTTACACAGAGAAACCCTGTCTTCAAAAACCAAAAAATAAAAATAAAAAAACCAAAAACCAATCAACAAACAAAAAAAATGCATACCTGATTGAAAGCACCATATATTTTGAAGTGAGAAAAACTAGCATTGTTCACTGGAATATAACACAATAACAAATGTGATTTAAACCTTCCTTTAGCTATCTTACACCAGTAAAAAGGAATGGATAAAATTTGTTTTAATTATATACTACATTTTGCCCATATATACAAAATAGTATAGTCTGGCATATGTTTGATGCAAAAGGTACCAGTAAAGAAGTTTATATTCTCCCTTTAACAAAGCCTTTGGCATTGGGTTTATAGTCTAATCTTACTGTGTGTCTCACTTCACACTGGCACAGGTGCTTGGTGGATCCTCACCTTTATAACACTGTAACTTTTTTTGAGGATTGATAGAGTGGCATGTTCTCTGGGAAGGTCTGTCTGGACTATCTACTTTATAACCATGGATTACCACTATACTGCTGTCACATGAGAAATGAGGACCTGCCTAGTTTCAGCGAGGGCTGATACTCTTTGGTGATTTCTGGAAATTTCCAGAATACCTTATTTAAAAGTTTCCACTTTCAGTTGGATAACAAGACTCACACTTGCTCATAAAGTACAGGCCATAGTCTATTTCTGTTTCCTGAATAATAAGGAAATGGGCCAGATGCAGTCAGTTGCCCATGCCTATAATCCCAGCCCTTGTTAGTGAGGTAGGAGAATTACAGGTTTGGGTCTACTCTGCGATACATCAGCAGTCTCAACAGTCATAGAAATAACAAGGAAATGTGTGTTAAGGTGACACACACATATATGCTCCACACATATGGATTCATAGCTCAGGATGTCACTTCTTGAACATTTGCCTATAGATGCTGATAACTGCTGTGAGTCATCTTTACACCAAGGTCATTTCTCCATCTGTTGCCAGAACTTAAATCTTCACAGCCTGATGCTTTAATTCCCAGTCTCTGATGTATCTTTGTTGTGCTGGTTTCTTAGGTAACAGCATCCAGGCCTTCAGAAGGGTCAGCAGGAAAGATATTTAAGGAATTACAAATCTGAAATATGATCCATCTTGAGAAATGTCACTGGGAAAGACAGGCAGGCAGAAATCACAGATCTCATGTGAACAGGATGATCCGGAACAGAATAAATGCAAGGGCAATGTCCGGTAGCATTCCACTTGGGGCAGTTCTTGAAATGGCTGTGTACCATACAGATGGTATCAGCCCACGTGCAGACCCATAAGAAGCAGGCACTCAATAGATGTTGCCATACTTCTTTCTCCCTTTCTTCTTACTCTCCTGGGTGGTGAGCAATACTGGGACACTGATTTTCTTACTAACAGGGTAAACATTTTTAAGAATCCTTCCGAAAATGTTTCCTTGAATTGAAGCTAAAAGAGAAGTCCAGCAGAAGGGCGCTGCAATCCCAACCCTCCATCACCAACACTGCCTCCATTCTTAGAATGCTCAGAGTAACATTGGTTAGTGGCAACCCTGATGAAGGGGACAGTTGAGATGGAGATGGCAGTGAGAAATGTTGATGTCACTTGTCCTTTATATTGGCAATTTCCCACCTCATATCTGAGAGCTATATATGTTAATAAAACAGCCTTAGTGGCATATGGGGACTCTTCTAGGAACTGCCTATCATTGCTGTTGAGTTCTAGGCATGGTGAGGCCCCACCTCTGCAGGTGAGGAGACTCAGAGAGTGGAGTCCTAGGTTGTGACAGGAGAGTCCAAGAGTCTCCCTTGCCTGTTTTCTGGGCTCATTCCTTCTCAGCTAGGAATTGCATGGTTATTGTGAAAATGTATGGGTCGGGACTCCCTGCAGTGGCCATCAATGCCTGGAAATGCACTGCATCCTCTCATTGTGTGAGGGGAGAGACCAGCCAGAGCTGGTGAAGGGACAGCTGCCAGCATCCAGATATGGCTCAGCTGAGCTCTAAGAAGAAGCAGACAGTGGCTTGGATGTGGAATAGTTCAGTCCTGTGTGACAGACATGATCATGGCCCAGTGAATCAGGGGTACTAGACAATGCAAGAAACATGCACAGCCCTGTGCAAACTATCTCACGGAGAGACACTGTGCAGACTGCTGCTCTCTTTTTGTCCATTGCTTCTGCCCAGGTTTTTCCAGATTGGGAAGAGCCTTCTGTACACCCTAGAGGGGTGTGAATTGACCCACCTGCTGGAGACTCCGTTCCTGTGTAACTGATCTGCAAGTACCTGTCACACCGTGGGAGTTCTCAGCTCTCTCTTTCTCCAAAGCAATGGCTAGTTTTTATTCCAACATCTTCTGACCCCAAACATGCCATATTTTTCAACATTCTCAGGAAAGACTTTATCATTTATGAAATGTAATATTAATATGTGTCATGGGGAAATAAGGATGCAGTGGCTGAGATTGACAGGGAATATTCACCTAACACAATCAAGAGAGACTGTCAGTGAATGTGGAGATATGGGGTTTGTCAGAAACAAGATAGTTTTTAATTTTAATGTGTGTGTCTACCTGTCTGTCTGTTTTTGTGGAGTCATCTCTCTCCTTCTGCATTTTTATTTGTTCCAGAGATTGAACTCAGGCTACCAGGCTTATGTGGCAAGCATCTTTACCTGCTGAGTGATCTCAACTGTTCAGGAACTGGATAGTTTTCAAAACCCTTACATGAGTGGACTGATCTGGGAAAAATTCAAGAATTTCAGGGGTTTAGACTCAAGATCTACCAGTGACAGACTGGTTATTATGGAGGCCTGATTCATGAAATGTGCTAGTACCACAGTTGATCTTAAGGTACCTGACATGGCTGTGTTCCCTGATGTTAGTGGACACCCATGTCAGAGACCTGCAGAAACTGACTTGAGACTGAGTGAAAGGACTCTACAGAGAAGGCAGGAGCATGGCACTTCTGGAAGATAAGGAAAAGGGATGTGAAGCAACATAGACCATATGTTGTCTTTTAGTTGAAGGATAGTTCCCAAACCATGGAGATATTTGACAAGTACACCCTACATAAGAGAAGTCAGCCCTACAATCTGTTTTAGACCACAAAAATGTTTTCATCTGTTTCTCATTGCTGTAACACAGTACCACATATAAACCATAATACTCCTCTTGGTTTTGTAGGCTGGGAAGTTCAATGTCATTGAGTGAGCATCTGACCTGGTGCTGTATCATAGCATGGCAGAAACTATCACAGAATGAGAGAGGGCTTTCTCTCCAGTTCCTTCTCTCCACCTCTTTTTTTTTTTTTTTAAATGTGACATATCTCTCTCTCTTTTTTTTAAACAACTTATTTATTTATTTATTTATTTACTTATTTACTTATTTATTTATTTGCCTTGGTGTTTGCCTGGAACTGGAACTATAGACAGTTGTGAGCTGCCATGTGGATGCTGGGAATTGAACCCAGGTCCTCTGGAAGAGCAGACAGTACTCTTAACTGTTGAGCATCTCTCCAGCCCCCCCCCACCTCTTTTTACAAATCAACAGATGCCAACAGAGGGCTGTACCATCAATACCCTGAGTGACCCTAATTGCTTTTTATAGCTTTTACCTCAAGATGCCATCACCATGTGAATTTGGTGCTTATGCTTCAAACACGTGAATTTTGGAAAAGCTTCATATAAGCCATAAAAACAAGAGAGGGACATTAAAAAATAAAGCAAAAAACACTTTTTGCTTTTGAGGTACTGCGTTTTAAAATACCCTAGCCGATCAGAAAAATGTTGACATTCATACATGAAATCCTGACCCACAAAGACCTCCAAATGTCAACTTTGACATCTCATAACTGTTCCATGCAGCCTCTTTCAATATTCATAAGACAGCAATGCACAGTGTCATATGTGAAGAGCTACATTCCTCTTGTTGGCACTTGGAGCTCCATTTCCTAGGGCTATGGCAAAAAAAAAAAAAAAAAAAAAAAAAAAAGAAAGAAATCTCTGAGGCCTGGTTGCTAAGATACGTGTTAGTTTAAAGAAGCACAGTTACCAAAGGGTTAATGAGAAATGAATCATCCACAGTGCACACAACTGTCCTCTTGTCTGTGACTGAGGAGGGAAAGAAGGTAGTGCTGAGCTTAACACCTCATTCCTTCACACAAGGGTCCTTGTCTATAAGCACCAGGCAGATCTGTGGCCAGCTCCGAGAACATGCGGTCTTTTCCTCGGGAACACTTAGATGAAAGTTGTCCCTCCCTCAACACTGCCCAATCAGAGGGCACTCAGGGTCAGGTATTATGCTAATTTAACCAGGCTGGGACTGAGTTCTTCCCACATACCCTTTGCTGAATTAAGAAAAAAGACAAAATAAAGAAATGCATCCTTCTTAAAATTTTGTGACTCTAATTTTTGATGAATTTGATGAGCCTGTTCCTATTACTCTAAACTCTGAAGCTTGATTGTAATTTGTTTTTATTGTGTATGATAAAAAATTGTGTATGTAGATAGAAAAAAATAAGTATGTCAAATCAAGACATTGTTATAACTATAATTGTCTGAAATCTCTTATTTTGTAAATGTGGAAACTAGGTATAAGAAGAGTTAAGAAATGTGCTGAGAACCCACTCAATATTTAAGTAGCACTCCATGTCAAGCACGAGGCCCCACTGCTAAGAAGAATGGGGCCAGCCGCAGCCAGCCCTTCTGATGCGTCCCTGCTTGTGTTCCCAAGGTTCTTTTTAACCTCTTTACAAATCAGACCAGCCTCCTTGGCAGTTACCACTAAGTCTAACCGGGGGCTGTCTTTGTCTGTCTGGGTGCACGCTGGCACGGTTCTCCCTGTGGCAGCACACAGGGCAGTGACTTTACTTACATGATGGCAGTTCCCACATTAGTCCCTAACAGCTGGACGAGAGGATGACCTAAGTCCTCTCAACTTGGTGTTTGCAGTGGTTAGGGACTCCACAACAAGGTGTGTGGACTTCTCTCGGGAGACTACAGTATGCGTGATCATAAGGATACAAGAACACTGCCATTTTTGCTCGCCTGGACTGGCATACCACCTGTACAAAACATCATCTGTCTTTAAATGTTCAAAAAGGAACAATCAAAAGGGAAAGATTAAAAAAAATATAAAGACAAAGGATTCAAAGACATAGTGTCAACTCCAGTGTTGTCGTCGCTGATGTTGTGGGTGGCAGACTTCCAACAGCTTGGAGTCTGCCTTCCCATCAATCCTTACCTTACATCGGAAGAGTAGCTGAAGGTTACTAGCAACAGAAGTCCTAGACGGCCTCTCTTCTCAGTTTACTTGGATTTCCTCATTCCTAGCGTTTTATTTTTGAGAGCCTTCAGTGCGATATGGGTCTAAAAAGATAAAATTACATTTCTATTCATGGAGAAAAACTGTGATAGAATTTTGTTAAATCCTGTTTCCGTGACCCCTTGCATTAGAGGTTGGGAATTGACTTCAAGAGAAAATGTTTCTGCCCGAGGGAATGTCTGGATCTTCTCACCCTGGGTCAGGAGCAGAGGCTGGGAATTAATAGTTGTTAACTATAGGTACGTTAGAGACTTACACTCATTTTCTGGCGAGGAAAACTGTAATTGTTAAAGGTTTGGCAAACTTTCCCAGACTACACAGTAAGAAACAGAGCAAATGCTATCAGCTGGGTGTGGGTGAACTTGGAGTTGAATTGAATGGGATGTGCTCAGGAGAAGGCCAAGTTACAGTGAGACAGGACTCCAACTGACAAGCACAGATTGCTGAGGAGTGAACCGGAATGCTCCATCCAGCAGCTCGAAAAGTGTTCCACGGAGTCCAGAGATCCCTGAGGTCTGCAGGATCAAAATGGCTTCCAGTATAACAGTACCTACAACTACCAAGCTGAGTATAATGCTATCCACAACAGAGACCAAAGTGTTCTTTTCCTGCTCCAAGGGAGGTAGCTGCTCCCCTGGCACCAGTTCCCAGCTGCTGTGATTCCTCACCAGGAAGCATCCAAAGTGAGAGAATGCCGGTTCCTCTTGAGAACAGAAGGTAGTGTCAACTACTCACCCTGGCAGCTTTCTACTCTTGATTACACATCTTTTTTGCTTTCCTGTGGCATAAAACAAAAGTGCAGATAGCATTTCTTGAAGCATGGAGATTTTATTTCATGGACACTCTGTCCACTTTCCCTCTGGACCACCACCAAGTAGCAGATACACTATGGTCATTCAGATTTTGATACTTGGATAGGCATTTTCTAGAAAAGATGCTGTCTCCTAAAACATTAACTGGCAGTATTGCTTGGCAATGACACTCAAGATTTTGTGTGAAAATTAGTTTCATAAAAACATGTGTTCACCGGTATGAGCTTGTCAGTTTCCCAGCACTTGAAGACCATCTGGTACGATCTGTGGCAGTATTTATTAGTAACTGTGACTTTTTAATATCAAGTGAAACATGGGAAGACCTGCAAGATTCAGGGAATCCAAACATCTAAGAATGAGCCAGCAGAGTGCAAGACTGGCCTGTAGGTCCTAATGAGGAGTGTGAAAAACTCTGATTTCAGATTCCAAGGTTCAATTAGCCTTCAGGAAATTATATCTCGTCTGGTTTCAGGATATTGTCAAAGAAGAACATCCGCAATTATCTGAAAAGGCTCCTGAAGCATTCCCTCTCCTGTGTGTAGTCACAGCAATCTATCATCGCGAGCTGAGCGCAGAAACAGACCTGAAGCTGACTTCCAAGATGTTAAAGCCACACCTTAAAAATATTTGCAAAAGTGACCTTGAATAAGGATATACAAGGATAGAAAGTGTGACTTCTTTGTTCATAATAATAAAATAAAAAAAATATTTGCAAAAGCGTACCTTTTGAACAGTGAGCACCAGTGTTTATTGTTAAAAAAGTGACTACTTTTCATAAAAACACATTATCACTTATGTTAATATGCAATACATATTTTGGAAAATTTCTAGTTTTTATTTTTAATAAAGTAAATAGTGTCAGGAATTACCTACATAAGCAAAACCTCTGATAAATTTTGAGAGTAGAAATGGTCCTGAGATCAAGAAGGTTGAGAACTTTGCTCTAGGTGTAGAGGTTGTGTGTCCTGGGGACATGGATGACAGTATGTCTGTCTAGGGTTCACTAGTGTAGCAGAAGGACTGTACAAACCAGATGAAGGGTTGAGAAACATGGTGCTCATGGTAATGTTAAATGGTGTTGAGTAGGGTAGACCTTAATTATGCGGAGAACATGTCATATATGAAACTTGCTTCCAAGATAGAGGCGACCAAATCATCTGCTAGCTCAAACATTTCCAGCATTCATTTCTTATCACCATCTTGGGCTATGGTGCATGGACCTCACCGCATCAGCTGCAGGCCTGAGTACCTGCTCCAGAACTGTGCTTTCCGAATCTAAAGAGCCTTCAGACCCAATATATCAGCTGTTACCTGAATGCCCACGCTACTGCCTGTCCTGTGGATTCTAGACTTAACAATTCTCAAATCACACAAACCATCTCCCTGAAATCAAACTAAATCACAAAATTAAATCTTAATAATGAATTTTAGGAGAGGTTGGAGAGGTGCCATAGAAACGTGGAAGCTGGATAGTGCTTTGCTTCTCTGCTGGGGCCTGTCAGCTGACAACATGGCCACCACCTGCCAGAGTGCTCACTGTAGACTGTCACTTCTCCGTGCCTGGCCCAGGACACTGGTCAATAAGTGATCCAGTCACTAGATCCCTTAGAACAGACACCCAGGGCTCTTCACTTTATGGATACATGTTGCCTTCTCTGAGGATCAAAACTCTCATCCTACCCCTTTAAGAAGACTGACTTGTGAGAGATAATTAATGGATCTAGGACTGCTCACAGAGACGACAGCATACTGTTTTCATAATTGTCTATGTTAAGCAAGACTACCATAGGGGATTGCCATTCAGAGATACTCTTTCTTCTGGGAGGGAAAGAAATATAACCAGATTAATGTAGCCAGTTTTGTTTTGAGGCTATCTTATTCTATGGTGCATCCATTTGCACACTGATTTGTTTACCAAGATGCTTTGCTATTTGTATGCATGACTGAGAAGTCTTCAGCAGGGATGTGACCAAGAAGCTACTATCACAGAGATATTTAAATGGTCTCATTCATGAGAATGGTTTACATCTCATGATGTTTAATTCTTTTCTTTTTTTCATCTTTCAGATTAAAAAAACAACAAACAAACAAAGAAAAACAAACCTTCATTTATCTCATTGACCTTGAATTCACCGTGAAGCCTTTGCTGGTCTTGAACTCCTGGTCTTGTTCCTTGGTCCTGATCTCCTGCATCAACTTTTCCACGTGCTGGGATTACACCATGGGCCACCACACCCAGCTTGATTCTTTTCAAATCATAATCTTTTTTGGACCCAGAGCAACTAACTGCTGAGATTTTTAAAAAGAGTTCATTGTTATCTGCCTGGTATCATTGTGAGCCTCTGAGGTACCTATAGAAAGCAGAGGTGGGTCTTGAACTAACATCATGTCCCTCATCACTGCTGCAGACTTTGCTATCAGGGACGCGGCTTCCCATTTCTGTATATTGTCCCCAGGGTAGAACTATGGAGACTGCTAGCAAGTCCTTTTCTATAACTCCAGAGGCACAGGAAGAACAGACCAAGGAGAGGATAAGCCAGTTTCAGAAAAAGCAGGTGATTCATACACTCCCTGGAAGACGTATTGTAGTTTCCTATTTGCAATTAAATTTTGTAGTTTCCAAATGCAATTAAAAGTGTATTTGGCAGGTGGTAGGAAGCCCTGTCAAGTCTCCAACCTCTCATTTACTCTAATGGAGTAGAGGGCTTTTATTTGAGCCCTCCAAACACTTTCTACCATTTCCTTTTTTAATAGGAAATATATGAGACCATTGTCCACCTTTAAATTGCTTTTGAGATTCTGGGCAACTTAGTCAGTAACTGAGCAAACAGGTCCTTGCAGAGGAGATTGCTACCTTGTCCTGTGGGGTCGAGACAAAGTCTGGCAGACTTAGAGGACAATGTATGGGCAGGGGATACTTTGTTAGGGTCCTGGGGGATGAATCCAGGGTCCTGTGTATAATCATCAAGCACCGCTTCATTGTCTCAAATACTTCCTGTGTATCCTGGACAGTTAGAGCTGGTCCAGGAACTGGAAGAAAGGAGAGGTAGGCACCCTTTGGGTTGGGTTGTTTATGGTTCTGAAAAGTCCTGGGTTTCTGAGTGAAGACAGCAGGCCGGAGTCCTGTTCTGGTCTCACCGTAGCCCTGTGATACTGAATAAAAGGTTTGACAGTTTATGAAATGGATCCAAGGATGAGCATGAGGATTGGATGAAGAAAGGAACACGCCCTCAGCTCTCTGTTCCTCAAGACCTTCCTCCCAAAGCATGGTTTGCTCTGAGCTGAGGAAGCACATTGGAGCTACAGCCTAAAAGTAGAGAAAAGTCAGAGGAGGTACAGAGGAAACCAGAGAAGGGAGGGTGGACCAGGCACCAGGGCTGGTGGATCCAGTCCTCGGGCTAGACAGAAGCAGACCGTCTGCAATGGTCAGTAATTACTAGCCTTCTACGTTGCTGAAGAAAGGAGAACACACCTAGGCATCATCTGGGACAATCGTCTGGACAGGTTTGTAGCAGGAAAATGACTA
Source organism: Sigmodon hispidus (assembly GCA_004025045.1). Lineage (NCBI taxonomy): Eukaryota > Metazoa > Chordata > Mammalia > Rodentia > Cricetidae > Sigmodon > Sigmodon hispidus. Next base: position 49,019 of record PVIH01004443.1, read on the forward strand.
TAGGGCAGGTAGCCAGTAGGGTGCCCGTGAGAACAGAGAATGCAGATGGTGGAGGTGGCACACACAAAGAGTGGGCAGCATGTGGTGGGGCTCCCAGGGCTTTGTAGTCACTGTAGTCACTATGTGGGAGGGGATCACACAGCAATGTTACCAAAGAGTGGCTCTGTGCTCATGACTTCAGCCAGAATGGCCGGGCATAAGAGTAAAACACAAGACAAGAGACCTGCAGTCTGACCCAGAGTGATGGTGACATTTTAAGAGACTCTGGTTTCATCATCAAGGGATAATGACCCAGGACTGCAGTGCAAGAACCATTAATTAACATTTGCACAGGTCCTGGCCGGAGACAAGAGGTCATTTGGAAAAGGCTTCTAGGCCGCTGTATGAGACAAGCAGACAAGAAAGGCCCCTTCCGTGAGCAGCTCTGCAAGAGCCGGGCTCAATTACAAGGAGATAAAAATAGTGGTAGTTACAGAAGCCTGGTGTGACCAGGTAGGGGACGAAAGTATGTTTCTCAGTCATGGGTACCACATGTCACCCACACAAAGTCATTATCTATTTCAGATGAAAGCTACAGACAGGTCCCTATATACTTTGGGTTTGTGTACTCGCCCTTTGAGATGGGGCTGTGAAGTCAAATTAGAGAAAAGCAGAGCTAGAATCCAATTAGCGTAGAAGGGTAGAGCCGGGGACCTTGTGAAGGCCAAGCTGTCAAGCAGGCACTTGAAAGACTGAAGCTGATGCTTATCCTCTGTGATTATTCCAGAGGCATTTTTCATTCACACTGCACTTCTTCCAGATTCTTAAAACTAACATTAAAGCAGAGGCAATGCTGGAACAGAACATAGTTAACTTGCATTTACTTGGAAATAGAAACTTCCAGATTCCTTACTATAAGCTAAAGTTTGCTGAAATTTCTCTTCTCCAGCATTAGCTTCCCGTCTTTATGTTGCCAGCACCAGGGCACTCCAGCCCCACTCCGCAGTCTTAGGATGGTGGCCACATCTGTCTCCATTTGTTCAGCTCTATCCCCAGGGCCAGGGCCTCTGAACTCAGTCTGGTTCAGTCCCAGGACCTAGGTCTCTGCTAGGAGAGATGGAGAATGGAGTCTGCCCTATATATGGAAGTCCTGCTGCTGAATTGTGGGGACAGGCAGTGATGCTCTAGTGCCTTGGCAAATTCAGGCCATCCCTGCCCCAGTCTCAGGTTCTGAGTCTTCCTGTTGGGAAAATTTCTGTGTTCCCCTGCCTTTAGCTTTCCTAGGGTGTGCACAGCACCTATGCGTTCATGGCCCTGGATTGATAGCAGATGAGCTTAGAGCAGTTGCTACTCAGCCCTCTGTGGGTCACCTCCTTCTGGATGCTATTGCATACATTAAAACAGATAGGAGAAGCAGAACATTTCTTATACACACACACACACACACACACACACAATCAAAAACCCCAAAAACAACCCACTGCTATTACTTTATCACACTTTCCCCTACCCACAGTTGGTAGACAGTAGACTGAATTCCATTGAAAAAATAAACCAAAGGAATGAAACAGCCAAGTTTGTAGCCAACCAGAAGCAAATGGATAGGAGATCCCAGTAAGTGGAGGTCTGGACCAGTGTCATGAGAGACAGAAAGGAATACAATGTTTCTTAGTCTCCTCTAGACCCAGAGCTCTGACCACACAAAGTCTACATTCCCACAGCTGAGGACTCACAAACTCTGGGCATTTTACCCTCACATTTCAAAGACAAGAACCCTGGGTAAAGGAGCCTGAGAATATGGATCCATTCTTTGGGTGTTCAATATACATTCAATTTTAGTGTTCTGAAATAATTTACCATGCTGACTAGACCAGAGCGCATGAAGAGTTCTGGCAATCTTCTGTTTATAATACTACATGACTGTATTTCCCGAGACCAAGGAGCACAGCTGAGGAGAGAGCACCCATTGGCAGGTGAGACTGCATAAGATCCAGGAATGGTAGCATAAAGACAAACTGCAGCTGACTCCTGGCTGTTCTCCCAGGTGACAGAGTCACCTGCACGGGCAGAACATGGATAATCTCCAGGCAGTGCTGCCGTGGTCCTGTAGCATGTCCACTGAGGACCAATGTTAGCATCCTGTCCGGAGAAAGCTGTGAGACAGAATTCTTAACTGTGTCCTCAGTGGCTGTAGTTGCTCTTTTGCACCAAAAGAGCTGTGACAGCATGATATTTTTACAAAGACACAAATCATAAGGTAAATTCTTTAGAGTCGTGTTAACAATGACAGGGGATAGAAGCTATGACAGATGAGCCTTGCATCTCTTCCCTCTGAAGCCTCTGGTTCCTATTGGTGTGTTGCATTTCTTTAAGATAGAAAGTAGTGGCTACAGAAATCAAAATGGAATCTTACAAACAAGCAGCACTCTGTGTACATGTACTAACATTTCCTTTAAATTTCACAAAAGTGATTCTTCTCAATCTTTAGAGGACAGAGAAGGAATATTATTAAGACTTACTGCCTGGAGTATCTGGCACTGTGTACATAGACTGGCCTGGAACAGGACTTGATGTTATGCAAGAGAGGGGCTCTCTCTCTCTCTCTCTCTCTCTCTCTCTCTCTCTCACACACACACACACACACACACACACACAGAGAGAGAGAGAGAGAGAGAGAGAGATTTGTACCTATAAATTCTAGGTACAAATACCACTAACTTTAATAATGCTTAAAATGCTTTTGTTTTTGGAGACAGGATCTCATGAAGCCCAGGCTGGCCTCAATATTGTTATATTCAGGATAATATTGAACTCCTGCTCCTCCTACCTCTGTCTCCCAAATTCTGAGATTATAGGATTTCACCACAGCACGTGGTTTAAAAATGCTGTATCACCCACATTTTAGAGTTAGGGAGATATGGTGATATACTGTACAGTTAATAAAAGCAGGCTGGAGTATCAGAAGACAAGCCAAGAAGGTGAGAGAGTGTGACCCACTCCTTTAATCCCGTCACTCAAGGCCTAACAGCCAGGCAGTGGTAGCACACATCTTTAATCCCAGCTCTAGGAAAGTTGAATCAGGAAGTAAATAGCTGGGTGAGGAAAGAAACATAAGGTCAAGGAAAAGTTCACAATTCTATCTGAGCAACCAATAAGGCTGAAGATTAGCTGGATGCAAATTGACTGTGGTTTGTTCCCTCTCCCTGATAGGCCAGCTTTTCCTCAGTATCTGGCTTGGGGTTTTTATTATAATACTAAATAGAATTCATGCAATAGGGAGATCTTGTTCAGCTAAAGACTTAGAGTTTATATATGAAATGTTATGTTCATCACTGTGACAAAATGCCTGGAGAAAGCCACCTAAGGGAGGAAGGATTTCTTTGGCTTTAGGTTTGAGAGATCAGCCTGTAAGGACAAAGAAGGCACTGTGGTGTGAGCTTGCTCTCATCCAGATGGATCAAAAAATAGAGATGAAACAGGCAATAGGGAGGGACTCAAGAATTAAAAACAGAAAAAAAATTTATGATAATCAATGGGGAAAATAACTATAAAAAATTATCATTAAGAGTCTTATTGTTTTGTTTTTTGAGACAAGGTCTTTCTATGTAGGCTGTCCTAGAACTTGCTCTGTAGATCAGGTTGGCTTTGAACTAAGAGATCTACCTGCCTGAAAATTTTTCTCCTAATACTGAAACTAAAGGTGTGGGCCACCACTGCCCAGGTGATAATTTACCATAAGAGATATGTAGAAAGAACCATACAGTTCTCAATGCCTTCTGACTCAGCTAATGGTGATATAGATGAATGTCTTCTAGAACTTCCAGTACGAGATAACATCAGTAGTGACCCTCACAGGTAGGTTATTATAGTTTTCTGTGTTGCTGTTTTTACTTTAATTCAAAGCATGCATCTGTTGAAATTTTTTTTAAACTTTCAAATGAAAGTAGACAAATTTCAATCATTGTTAATCCAGCTCTATCCCTTTTTCCTAAGAAAGTATAAAAATTGATTTGAAAAGCAAAATTTAGAACTCTGGAGATAGCTTAATGGTTTTGTTGGTTGGGCAGATATGGGAGACATATCTGTTCTTCTGCAGTACACGGGATGGAACCTAGGATCTCATACATGATACACAAGTACTCTAGCCATGAGCCACACCCCTGGGCTGAGAAAATTGGTTCTAATGGGAATTTTTCCCACATTACACATAGTTAGCATCCATAATGTCAGTGTAAATCCACAAAAAAATATATCCTTATTGCCATTAAGAAGTTCCCTGATTTTTTGAGATGGCTTAAAATTATTGTAATTAATTATATCTGAATATAATAAAATACAATGAATCTGTGAAACAGTGACTTATAATGTGCGTCCAACAAACAGTAGAGAGACTGAGGTACTACGAAAAGTGAAAATTGGGAGCATGTTCAGATCTGAGGGCTACTCTGTACTGAGCCTAGGGAACATTTTATCAAGTGCATGATATTTACATAGACTCTCTAACAGATCTATGCCAATTAAGTGGCTGGACAACAGAGAACTCACTTTGATAGACACTGTTATCCACCTAAAAGATGAAGACTTTCCCTAGAGCAGAAAGAAAGACAGTCTTCTAGGAGAAGGAGGAAGGTGCTGCCTGGTGTTCTGGCACAATTCATTGCTTTTAAATCACACACAGTGTCTTTTCCATTGTTGTTGTTTTCTTCCTGCTACATTGCAAGCCCACAAAGAGCAGTGTGGTATATTAAATATACAATATATCACCACATATCCCCTTTTGTGTCAAAAATAAAAGAAGGTTACAACTAACATAAGAAAAACTATATACAATAGGTACCATAGTTATATATAATATATACAAGCAATAATTGCATGATTAATGTCTGGTCCATTAACAATTGACAAATTCAAAGAAAATATTCCATTACTTATCCTATTTTAGTGAGTCCAAAGGATTGTACCTAATTCACTTTCTAGCTAACTTGTGAAATTGTTGTGGGACCCCATCTTCCTTTTTTGAGACTTCAAAGATTTCAACTAGATATTTTCATGGTTCCCTGAAGAAAACTGGTAAGAGACTCAACCCAAAACAATATACAAGGAACTAGATAAAGCTTTTTTGCTCTAGAATTAATTAGTCCTCTATATGATCATTAATATCAAAATAAAAGGTTTAAAAATATATGTAATCTTATAAATGTTGATATAAAACTTATACATAATAGGATTAGTAACAATATAACAGCCCTTTATTTTTAGTTATTCTTCTGTTTCATATCAGGTGGCTCTTGTGATATGATACAGAGATTTCACATTTTTCTTTAGCAAGCATGCTTGGATTTCTAGGAGAGAGCCACACTCCAACTTCAAATCCAGTTTTAATTTATAATTAAACTGGAATTTCAACTTAAGATTTTACCTTGCAGAGTATATTGGTATCAATAGGTCTGATTTATCTTTCATTGTAAATTTTTTTTCTGGATAACCTTTCCATCTGCTTTAGACATCTAGATGTCCAAGATCTTTTGACTTCTTGAAGATGGGTATTTCTAGTTACCTGTAAAGACAAAAAAGGAACCCTGCCCCAATCCTTGTTTGGTGAGTTTTTCTTACAACTTGTAAAATTGTCACATTGGCAAACGAGCCATCATTTCTTCTTATCAAGACATTTCTCCTGTTCCAATAATATCTTTATTAATTTTGATGGTATCCATACCTTTTCTTCATCTGGTGGAAACAAAAGCAAAACTCCTTCCCCAATGTAGCACATATCCTGGTTTCCATTTTGAGGTCAGTACATCTTTGAAATAGGCTGATTTAGCTCAGGAGTTTTTCTCTATAGTCCAATGCCTTTCAGCAACTGTTGCTCCTTTCTCATTACCACTGAGAAAACTCAGAGTTAATAAAGCATTATGTAGTCTATTTATGGGGGCCTTTGTTACCACTTTCTTTTTATTTAGCATATCCTTTAGAATTCGATTTGATCTCTCTATGACTGTTTGACCTGTAAGATTGTGTGGTGTACCTGTAATATGCTTTATAGCATAATAAGCAAAAAATTGACTCACTTTACTAGAGACATATGCTGGAACATTGTCAGTCTTAATTTGTACAGGTATTCCCATGATGGTCATAACTTTTAACAAATGTGCGATTACAATATCAGCCTTTTCAGAACTCAAAGCAGTTGCCCATTGAAATCCTGAAAATGTATCTATTGTATGGTATATATATTATAATTTTCTAAATTCTGTAAAATAAAATATCCATCTACCAGATTTTATTTCTATGAATATCTTTAGGATTACTTCTTGCCAGTAATAGTTTGGTTATATAAAGAACAGTTTGAATATCTTTTTACAATTTCATTGACTTGTTGCCAAGTGATGGAGAAATCTTTTTTTAAACCTTTGCTATTGACATGATATTTTTTTTTATGAAACTCTGAGGTCTTTAGCACATTTCCAATTTAGTAATTTATCAATTTTATCATTACCTGGTGTAATAGGACCTGGTAGACACATAGGGGATCAGATGTGTGTTATGTAGATGGGATGATTCTTATTCCTGATTATTTCTTGTAACAAAATAAATAATAAAGTTAGTTCTGACTCATCAGAAGCAAAGTCAACAGTTTAATGTATTAAACAACTTTTTCTGCATACTGAGAATCAGTGACTATGTTAAGAGGTTCTATAAAATCCATTAATACATTGAGAGATTCTGTAAAGTTCATTAATACCATCATAGTAGCATATAATTTTGACTTTTAAACAGAATTGTAAGGGCTTTGAGTTAGTTTACTTACATTTTCTGATTTGTAACTTGCCTTTGCTGACATATTTGCATCAGTATAAAATGTAGAGGATCCAGAAATTGGTTTATCTTGTACAACAAGAGGAAGAATCCAGTTAGTTCCCCTTATAAATTGAATTATTTTACTTTGGGGATATCTACTGTTAATCTCCCTTTAAAAATTACTGCAAGCTCTTTGTCAAGATTCACTTTCTGCCCATTATTGGTCAACTTCTTCATTAGTTAAAGGTACAACAATTTCTTCTGGGTCCATTCCTATCAACTGACAAAGTCTTAATTTTCTTTTAAAAAATCAAATCAGAAATCTTTTCCATATATATTTTTAATTTCTTACTCCGTTTATGTGGTAGAAACATTAATTCTAATATAATATGTTCACTTTGCTTTAATATCTCTGTAGGAAAGTGCTTGGAGGGTAAAATAACCAGAATACAATTAAGGTCTGGATGCACATTTGGATCATGTAATTTCCTTTTCACCAAAGCCAATGCTTTCTCAGCTTCTGCTGATATCTCTTGGACTATTTAAGTCCTTATTACCACCTAAGGTTTTGAACAAATTATCTAGTTCATGATTTTTTTTTTTAATCCCAGTAGTGATCTGTAAATTGGAAATGTTTCCTAGCAACCTTTGGAAATCATTAAGAGTCCAAAATCTATTTCTCCTAATTTCCACCTTTTGGGGTCTAATTTTTTGTTGACCTATTTTATATCCTAAATAATTAATAGAATCTCATCTTTATATTTTTTCAGAAGCAAATTGTAATCCCCAAGCAGGCAGATTTATTTTTTCGTTTCTTCAAACATTTTTTTCTAATATATCTATAGTTGAGTCAGTCAATAAGACATCATCCATGTAGCGAGTGGTAAATGATAGGTTGTGGGAATTGATTATGTATCACTTCTAATGATTGTTGTACAAAATATTGGCACAGAGTAGGGCTATTTAACATTCCATTTTTACAGGCCAAGAATTATTATAAGCGGGCATTGTAAAGGCAAATTTTTCCTTGTCCTGTTCTTGTAGAACTATAGTAAAAAACAAAACAAAACAAAAAATCAGTCTTTTAAGTCAATAATAGGCTATTCTTTGGGTAACAGAGAAGGCAAAGGAATTCCAGACTGTAGAGAGCCCATTGGCCGAAACTCCTTGTTCATTGCTGTTGGATTTGTTATTATTCTCCATTTTTCAGATTTCTTTTTGATAACAAATGCAAGAGAATTCCAAGGGCTGGTTGATTCTTCAATATGCTGAGCACTTAACTGCTGCTGTGCCAGCTGTTATAAGGCCTGAAATTTCTCTTTTGTTAAAGGCCATTGCTGAACCCATATAGACAGTTAACTATTTTAAAGCTAGAGCTGTGGATGTCTTTGAAAGATCAGCAGTGGTTCTGCTTTGTTTTCATACAACCTAAATAGTTGGTAACTGTTTCTCATAATACCTTCCAATATTTCCTAGAAACATATGTTACTTTATAACTCATTTCTGCTATTTGTTGTTGCTTATTTTGATCACTGGTTGAACAGGCAGGGTTCCTCACTCAGAGTAGATATTTTTGAGTCAACAGAATTATACAGAATAAGTAGATGGATCAAGGAAGAAAAGCTAGAAGGCAATATTTACACAAGACTTAAACTATAAAATTTGAGACAAAGATATAAAGCAGCCACTTTAAGACAGAAAACCATCAAATTGTCTATTGAATTATATGAAAATGTTCTTGTGGTTTTGTGGGGAAAGTAAAGAAATAAAGCAAATATAAAGGTGGTTTAACATTTTGAATTCTGAAACTAGATCAAAGGGCATAGACCTCTGTAGATAAAGTTCATCCAAATAGTTAGTATGATTTTTCAATAAACAGTTCCATGGTTTGGCTTAATAGCACAATGAAGTCTGGAACCTCTCCTCTAGTTGGTATTCTGTGTGGATTTCTGCACCATCAAGTGTATCAATGATGCTACTTGGCATTCTCTCTTCAGACTGATGTTATCTAACATCTATATAATAAAGTGGCAAGGTGTCAGAAGGCCTTTCAGGGATTGTCCATGTTAAATCATAGCTCATTCAAAGACAGCTTTATAAGCTGAAGAGAAGTCGTGCACATGTTAGGTATTGCAAATAATTTGATGATTATTGGAACAATTTGATAAAAATAATTCATACTCTAACACACACACACACACACACACACATATATATAATATATATATATATATGTCAGGGTCTATGTGTGAGTTTGAGTAGTAACTGTAGTTTGGAAGCCTAAGGGAATATGCCTGAGAATTATTATTACTTTTTTTGTGGCAGTGTCTTACCATGTAGCTTGACTAGCTGGAACTTGCTTTATAAAATAGAATAGCCTCAAATTCATAGAGATCCACCTGTGCTGCCCGCCAAGTGCCAGGATTACAGGTGTGCACCACCATGTTCTGCTACACCCAAGGGTTTTTAAATACCTAATTTTTGAGCATGTATTGATTCATTATGTCTGTTTGCTTGTATGGTTGTTAACTGTCTTCACTACTGGCATTGGGCACCTCCCATGGCTAGGACCTGGCTTTGCAGCTTGGATAGGTTCTCAAGGCATCTGCAGTGTCCATCCATTTTCATGCATGCACTTCATGCTGGAAAAACCAGTGCCAAGTTTATAACAGAGCCCACCACAGTACTTGGACCACGAGGAGATAAACAGCTACTATGGCTAGACATGGTTAAGGTCTGCAGAAGGTGGTTTGACCTTAGTGACAGTTGGCGGGCATTTTAGAGATGAGAGTCAGGACACAGGCTTATTGTGGTGGGTTGATGTGGGACTGAGAAGCTGGGATTCCTGAGTGTAACACAGGGACAGGAATCATTTTACAGGGCAGCTTCTTTGTAGGTGTGAGTCATGCAACAGGCTGGAGTGATAGGATTCCAGCTCAGGCTGGAGTTTGGCTCCTTGGCAGTTACTGGTGGAGTGACATGGGTGTTCCCTAAAGACAGGTTTTATGTGGGTTGGGGTTATGGTTTGTATATGACACTTGGGAGGGTCCCCAGAGGTTTCTGTGTTGGAAGCACAACCAGCAGTGTGATGTGATGGGACAGGAGGATCTTTAAGAAGAGGGTGGACCTAGTGGATCCTGTGAATTGATACTGATCTAGAATAAACTAGTTCACACAAGGGTGAACTTGTTTCAGTGTTATAAAAAGAGTGAGTCTGGCCTCCAAAGCCTCTGGCTTCCTATCTTATCATGTGACCTGTTTGGCACAAGATCCTGCCTCTATGATATCACCTGCCAGGAGGCCCTAACCACAGCTAGCAGATGCCTGCACCCATGACCTGAATTCTCTAGAGTCAACATGAGATTAAATTAACCTCTTATTAAAATTAAGTACCCAGATCCAGGTATTCTGTTATAGCAACACCAAATGGCTAAGACAGCTGGGCCGGAGGCAAAGATCTGGGCTTGCGTTGGTGGTACTGATAAGAGAAAGAAGGTGGTGGAGGCTCACACCGAGATCTCCTAGCTTAGGAACAGGGATATGTGAAGAAGGAACAGCCTTTAGAATGTTCGTGAGGATGGAAACTGAGTTTGAAAGGAAGAAATAGATAACAAAGGCCCACATAGCATCCAGGCTAGTGCCATGAATCAGAGTAGAGGAGATATGGTTGATGTACTTGAGCCTAAACTCTGTAGGTCCTAGGAAATGTTGGAGACTAGGGTGGGACTCTAGTTCTGGCTTGGAGGAAGAATAAAAGCCTAAAATACAAAGTAGAGTCTTCAAGGCACTGTGCTTTGTCTCACACTGGAAACCACTGGAAGATGGAAGGTTTCACTGGGATGAGAAAAGTTGGGCATCAGGCCGTGCTCTGGGAGGGGAGAGGAAGCATCCCTCAGCTCTGGATGTGAATAGTGCACTCCAGACCTCTTTGGTTCTTCCAACATCCTGAGTCATTATCTGAGGGTGCCATCAGGGCAAAGCTGGAGCTGCCCACCCTCGTATCATGGCCATGATGTGTGGTGAACGCCATTTCCTGGGAAAGGCACTGTGCTTGTCTGTTGACAAGGTAGACCTGCTGACTGTCTCATCCACGTCAGGGCCTTCTTGGACAATGCCACTTCTGGGGCCGTATTTTACATGAGAGAACACTACTGTGAACTCTCCTCTCAGAAGGCATCAGAGGATAGAATGGAATTGGAAGGGAACAGTGACAGGGCTGAGGAGCCATTGCACTGTTGGGCCTATAATGCTTATCCTGAGGACCCTGCCTTCTCTCTGGTTTTACAAAAGACTGTTTTGGACTTCTTGGCTGCTAACTTCTGACCAGATAATATGCTAACGTATGGGCCTACCTTGGCTGTGCCTCCTGTGGTTTCTCTGTGTTCAAAGCTGAGCGTGATCTTCCTTGCTTCTGTTTGCCCTTTTTACCCAACATTCCACATGAATCCATTAGTCTTGGTGAAGCATTATATGGTGAAACTCATGAGATATATTGTAGGTCTTTCATATGGTTATCAGATAAAAGTCATCAAGGCTTTTATAGTATGACATGTATCATTGGGATGGAGAGAATCAGCCTCCATCAGCAACACTAGAAATTAATGCCTGACAAGCAGCTTCTTTCTTTGTTACAATGTATATGTTTGTTAAAAAATGAGCCTAATCTTGTATTTTTCTAGTCTGAGTTTGGTCATCTATTCTGTTTATTTAGCTAAAATTTGGTCCCTGTACAGAGCTAAATAAAACCTTGCATATCACACTGATCATCACTGAGGGAAACTGAGTATTAGGAGACTGTCTTTTGAAGAATAAGGCTATTTCACAGAAAATGGTGGTAATGAAACTTCTCTGAGGACTGTTTCTGATATGTCTATGTTCTAACTAGAGAGCCATAATCTAACCTGAAAAAAGAAAAGAAATGAAACCAGGAAAATAATATGTGTATTTTAACATCATTTTATTAAAACAGAGAAAAGCATAGCCACTGAAGGCATGGTTCACAAGACCCCAAGTGTGGAAACACAGTAACGAAGCTGACAGACAACTATCTTGTGTGTGGATTGTGTGTGGGACCATGGCCTGTTTTATCCTACAGATCCATCTCCACAGACATGGCCTATGAGCGCTTCAGAGGCCTTCACACATGGCTTCTGTAAGTACCCTGACAGGAATTCCAGTCTTAATCCTTTCTGCAGTAGAGATGCTGTCCCTGCTTCCTCTGGTACTAGTGCCGTTTCAAAGTAGGAGAGGGAAGCCATCACCTGGCGATAAACCAACTCATCTGCATTTTTCTCATCTTCTGGGAGCGACAGGATATTATTTTAGGGAGGTGAGAGAGAAGGAATGTGGGATGTGATGTGGCTGCTCACAAACCAGTCAGGAAGCAAAGCAGGGTGAACTAGTTCTCTGCTCAACTTATCCTTTCTCCTGTGTATTCAGAAGTTTTTGGCCCATCCTGGCCCTGAGATCTGAGCCAGCAGCCCCAAATAATCACACAGAGTCTTATATTAATCGTATGCTGTTTGGCCTATGGCTCAGGCTTATTGCTAGCTAGCTCTTGCGTCTTAACCCATTTCTATTAATCTACGTCTTTGTCACATGGCTAGTGGCTTTCTCTGTGTTCCATTACATCTTGCTCTCTTGGGCAGTAGCTCACAGCATCTGGCTGTCTGACTCTACCCTCCTTCTTCCTTATCTAAGCTTGGATTTCTCACCTACCTATTAACTGTTTTGCCATAGGCCAAAATACTAGCTTGTAGAGAGCTGTGTGCAGCCTTAAAGATGGCGCTGGCTTCCGCCCTCCAACTTCCCGATGGTGAATGCTCTCAGTGATAAACAACTCCATATTTGGCTAAGGCTAAGGATCTGGCTTGCTTCCGCGTACCTGGGCCTATCGGTAGTACCCACGTGGTGCACTAGGGTTGGCTGTCCAGAGGCTATTTAGGCTGCGAGCGTGTTTCCCCAGGGTCATCAGTCAGAAGTCAGTCAGTCGAAATAGTCGTCAGAATATTGTTCAAGGTTCCTGAATAAACTGCTGAAAGAAGAGCTTGGTGTTGCGTCTTCCTTGCTGGTCGAGGTGGTCGTGACACTAGCCAACGTTAATTCACTGCAGACTACATCACTCCTGAGACATGGTCTTCCTGGAGCTCACTCTGTAGACCAGGTTGGACTCAAATGCATAGAGATCCACATGCCTCTATCTCCCGAGTGCTGGGATTAAAGGTGTGCGCCACTACACTTGCTATGCTTTATCCTTTTTATTTCTCTGGGGCTTTAGCCCAGGGATGATACCACCTGCTTGTTGTGGGATATTTGTATACCATGTGAAGGTGTATTGCTGCGATTGGTGCAATAAAAATATGACCAGCCAATAGCTAGGCAGGATTTCTGGGGAGAAAAAAGAAGAGAAAGAATATAGGTGCTTGGAGATGCCAAGAGACACAGAGAGGAAATAAATGCCACATGATAGAACATAGATTAATATAAATGGGTTAATTTAAGTTATAAGAACTAGTTAAAAATAAGCATAAACTATAGGCCAAGCTTTCATAGTTAATGAGAAGTCTCCATGTTATTGTTTGGGAGCTGGTTGGTGAGACAGAAAGACTTATCTTTTGTCTTTTGTTTTTTGTTTGTATGTTTTTTTCAGGGTGTATCCTCCCTTCTTACTAGTACCTCAAAGGTGACCTCAAGGTGTGTTTCCGCTGGGGTTCTAAGTTCTACTCAAGTTGACAAGGAAGATCAGTCATCACAAAATCTAGTCTTTGCTGGGAAAGGTAGACACCAAATCCCCTGGAAACATTGGCTTATTCTCCCACAGGTTAGAAGGAGTTGTACATTTCTTTCCATGAGGCCTGTTATCTAGCCTTTCTTGGGAGTTTCTGTCATAGGAAGGAACTCCTGAACCCTTACAGATTCCCACTTCATACTCCATCACAAATACCAGGATTGAAAGAGGCCTCTGTAGGTTGCCTCCTAACAACCATAAACACTAACAGGTACAAAGTCACCAAGTACCAAATGGAGGGACACAAAGGCCAACTAGCCAGGAAATCCTAACAATTGAAGTGCCTAGTAGTGCCACATGCCACTTTATACTTCTCCCACTAGCAGGAAGCACTCATTTCTGATTTTTACAGAGGCTGCTAAGCACCATGCACAGCAGGTGTACCTGGCCTCAGCCTGATGAACTTGCTATAGTCTTCCTGCCTCTTCTTGACAGGGCACATGATGCAAGATCCTCTAGACTTTTGGGGAAGAAAGTTATGTGCTGAACTGAGTCAAAGAGCACCTTGGAACTCAGCAGAAGGAGCTCACAGGAGGGTGTTCAAATAGCCAAAACCAAAACAGAAAAACCTCCCCAAAGAACTGCAGATCCCAGTTTGTGGAATTGTTGAATCCATTTACTACTGGATATCTGCATCCAAGCCAACAGATTAAATCTCATCATCATGGGAGCTGGAGCATGAGGGTTTAGCCTTGCTCAGTGAGTGGGATAAAGTGCATTAAGGTTCAAAGGTTTCAGGTGTTCCAGATGTGAGGCTCATTCCTGGTGTCCACAGTCTTCAGATGCCCAGCAGCATCTTTCTGGTTTTGCCTGCTCCAGCTGAGCTCAGAAACTAGTGGTCTGAGTTCATCTATAGCCTGATGTCGATGCTATACCTCAGCCTCTGAGGAAAAAAAAATGTATAAAAAGATTCTTTTTTTTATACAATGGACATCCAAAGTCAAAGGAGCTTGCTTGTGCCTCCTAAGTCAGAATGGAAGCAAAACACACATAGAGAAGATATGTGTCCTTGACAGCCCAGCTTTTACTGTTAGCGTTTACATTCAAGCCAAGGGCCCTTGAGATATGAAGATTAAAAAAATAAAATCCAGATTTAATTCAGCTCAGTTTATGTGTGCAAATATTCTTTTTCACAGAGACCATATGTGCTTTTACATCTTGGTTTTATTCCTGTGTGTTGAACCGTGCTTTAAAGCCTGGAGCTAAGGGGGGTGGGACAGAGCCCAGAGTGTACAACCTTATGATTAATTCAAATATCCTTGGGCAGTGAATGCCTTTGAAGATGACTGTCCTTGAGGTAAATAATACAGGAGTCAGAATCCACTGGGACTGAGAAAAGACCCTCTGGGAGTGCTGTCACCAAAGCTTATAAGTTTGGAAGTCTGCTTTCACGGAGACACATGCCGTCTAATCTCTGTTTGACCCCTGGAAGAAGCATACCAATATTTTCATGAGCAAGACATCTTGTATTTGCTAACTGTGTCCAGATGTGACCTCTTCCAGGATAGCCGTCTGCCATTCTAGCTCTGCCTGTGGATTCTTATGGTTCCTTAGCATCCATGACTTTCTTCCTGTTCACAGAGTGCTAGTTAGGCAAGCCTGGCCAAGAACACACCAGAATCCACCAATCACTCATCTTAAAGTAAGAAAAATAAACTTGCTTTCTTTCCAGATCCTATACACCTTCAGCCTTTCAAGAACAATGGGAATACAGAGATGTTAGAGCTCTTGCCCAAATCAATGAGCTAGAATGAGAGTAGAGACCAGCATGATCTACCGATCATAGGGGTAAGCTATGGGAGGGTTTCAACATTTTCAAAGCCAGGGAACTGTGTCTTCAGATATGAATGAAAATAGAATTCCAGTCTCTGAAAGCCCAGAAAACAAGTACACAGATGAGTGAAGCCATCTCCATTGCATGTCTCTTGTGATGATCTGGACATCTTGGGTTTCTAGATTATAAGTTGAACCCTGTTCTACCCCAAGCTGACAGCTTTTTTTGGATGATAGGGAAGTATTAACAACTAATAGCCTAAGCTCTGAACCCATGAAGCCAGGGCATAATCAGGAACCTTGTGAAGCCCTGGCACTGTTTTAAACACTCCAGAGATGAGTGTACTTTGCTTGTCTCCTGTTTACTGTTGAACATATGGTTGGTCACATTTTTTCAATGCGTATCAGTTTCTAGGAACAGGGACATAACTTTTCCATCATAATGCACCATTAGGAACATAAAACAATAATTAGTCCACAGACACATAATCTTCAGTGTCTATCAAAGATCCATGTGCTAAAGTCTTGCTCTCTATAATAAATAAGAGAGTAGTCCATTTCCAAAGGTGATGTGAGTCAGCGTAGGTTGCATTACAGATGAACAGAAACTCTGGACTCAAGCATCCTCCCACGCTATGCTAGTCTACTCACCCCACCACCACAAACAACAACCCAAACTAAAAATCCAAAGTAAAATAATTAGCTTGCCTGCAATGTCATGCACCTAATAAACTTTAAAGGAAACAGGATGGAAAATGTAGGGATGGACCCACACAAAGTCATTGTTAAGAAACAGGCAAACATGAGGAGCAAAGGAAAGAGCAGACCCAGATGGCATGTGAGATAGTGCCCTCTTGGTGGCTCAGTAAATGAAGAAAGGGAAGAAGGAGCCTGCATTAGAGTCATAAACAGTGCTGTCTGTGTGTAGCCACTGTGCCTGCCATTCTGGGCTAAATCCTTGCTTTGCAAAGCCCTCCCCCGACACACACCCAAAAGCCAAACAAAAATAAAAACAAAAAGCCCCGCCTTGGCCACTCTGGGCCTTTAGAGCTCTTCTGAAGTCACAGTCCATGTTTCTCGGTCCCCAGCCAGTGGCACTACTGAACGTAACAGATCCTCAAGAGGTGGGACCTGGTGGGAGGAAGTGAGACATCTGAGATATTCTCCATTGCTGTACAGCAGCTCACTATGGTAAGGAAGACGGGGCAGCCTGAGCACCAGGCAGCTGGTCACACTGACTTTTCAATCAGAGAAGCAGAGAAAGATGAATTGTGAAGTGAGCCAGCTCCCTTTTAGTTCAGCCTAGGACCCCAAGCCATGGAATGGTGCCATCGCATTTAGGGTGGGGCTTTCTACTTTATTTAACCCAGTCCAGCAGCTTCCTCACAGACTTTTTGTCTCCTTGGTTATTCTAGATCATGCCAAACTGACAATATCATCTCACTCATGAGGCCATGGAGAAGGTGTCCTTCAAGATGCTTGGGTTCCAGTATCTCTTTTTTTTCTCTTCTTATCTTCTGGCTGACATGATCTAAGTACCTTCATCTGCCACATACTCTTACTAGGCTGTGCCTTGTCTTCGAAGGCCCCAAAATGATGAGGCCAGCTCTCCGTGGACTGAAACCTCCCAGATTAAATTAGAGTTGTCTTTCCACCTTGACTTTTTATCTCAAGTATTTTTTCACAGTGGCAGAAACTTGATGGGCGCATATTCATGAAATCCTGCCCTATTTCCTGTCCCTCTTTATTGTCTGCCTTAGTATCTGGATCTGTCAAGGACCATGACCTCCGTGGTTGTGCTGGAAACAAAGAGAGTTCCCATGGTTGAGGGTTTTAGAAGAGGACCCAGGACATCATGGATGTCCAGAGTAAGCCTGGATACCTCATACTGCAGACCCCAACAGAGGCCACTCACTTGGCTCCTACTTGTCCTGCAAGGCTTCTGGGTCATTATGGGTTCTGTGGTTCCCTTTGCTCTCATTCTGGGAGCAGGACAGATTAAAAAGCAGGTCACTAGATGAGGGGACAAACACGTAAGGGTTGATCTCACCTCAGTACTTTGTGCTCTGCACAGATGTTGCAGACATTCTGAGCCCAGACCTTGCCGTGCGGGGATTGCCATAACAAAGGCCAGAAAGCCAGTCCTTTGTGAGCCTCAGAGAGCCCACAATGGATGCCTGTGGGCACTTCTAACTATTGTCGTAGTCCACCACCATTACCACTAGCGGCTTTTGTCACAGCAAACATCTGGTTGACAAAGTCTATCCCAAAGGGGAGAAGAGTCTTCTGGATATGCCTGTGACATAGGTACTACAAACAGCATCTGGGCTTCAAACTCTGAAGAAAATGAGCTTGCTTTTTATTTCTTTATTTGTGATTTTGAGCCTTCAACTTTCCTTTGTGGGCAGCAACCCTATAGAAGCATGCACAGTTCAATATTAGAGCTGTGTACACCGGCGGTTTTGGAAAGCCCCAACTACTGTGTACATTATTTATTGATCAAAGCCGTTCTCCTTTCCTCTGTCTCAGATGGGAACACAAAGACTCCATTATGGAGGCACTTGCACAGACTCCTGGCAGTAGCTTGTGTGCTGACATTTGATTTAATGCTGGTGAAACACGATCAAGAAAGCCCAGAGTTTGCACATCAACAGCAGAGGCTATGCCAGGAGCAGGTTTCACCGGTCACATAGTGTGTAGGTAACTAAGCTGTGGGAGACGGGATGGTTATAATTCTACTGATCAGTGCAATCAAGGTCTTATGTCATTCTGGTCCAGGTAATTTGTCCCAGAAAATGCAATTGCTTTTTATCCATCAATTACATTGGTGCTCTGGAAAGGATACAGTCTTCTTTAGGACTGAGGTGAAGCTGGGAGGAAAGGTGCCTTAGAGTAGGGGGCTTTCTCAGGTAGTGCCAACGTGGCACTGAGTGTGGAGAAAGGAAGCAAGACAAGTATTGGGATGAGGTTAGAAAAGCAGCAGCAGAGAAACAGGGCCCTCTATGCTACAGAGGGCCTGACCATTCTCAGTCAGCTGGTCCCTGCTTTCTCTGCAGTTCTTGCCTAGCAAATACGATATGTCTCCATCTGGTCCTTCCTTCGGCTACAGCCTTTTTGGATTGTTGTCCAACCAGTAGCATCACATGAGACTCATTAGCGCCAGATCAACATACATAGATGGTGGGTGAGATGGAGGATGTATGGAGGGGGGGAAAGAGGGAGAGAGAAGGGAGGCTGTATAGTGAATGACTCTAAGGCCGTGTGCTGGAAAGGGGAATAAGGCCAGCAGGGAGATGGCAACCAGCTCTGTGTTGCCACTCGGATGTTTCAAGTTCTAGTGCCCAGCACATTCACTATGTGGCCTTGGGGGACCTGGGCCTTCCTTGGTGTTCTGAACTGAGAAGTGTGAGGAAGATCCAAGGCAGTGCTCCAACATCAAAGGAGTGCTTAGAAAAGTTGCCCAACATCTGTGGTCATTGCTACCGTCATTAATTAAGAGGTAAGACCTCCCAGCTGCTTGATTTCTTGGACAGGAGAAAACTCCTGGGTGCTGTGAGGATCACAGAGCCTCTGAACAGAGTTAGGAAGCCTGCGATGGAGCCAACAATTTTCATAGTTTCAAAACACTTCCTCACCTTTGACCCTGGCATGTCAAGGATGACAGGAAGTCTTGTGGAGCACTGTAGTCTTGGCCGAGGGTGAATGAAGTCTTTAAGAAGCCATCCAGCTGGCTTTCCCCCTGGGGTGATTTTGGCTCACGGAAACTATGTCCAAAGTCCTCAGACTGCATGGCCAGCATTGTCCCACACAGCTTCCTCTGTGTCCATTCGTTTATTCAGTTAGAAAATCATCACCAAGCACCTACTGCTTGCAAAGGTGTAGTTCTGGGTTCATAACCTCACTTTCCTCTCCCGAGAAGGCCTTTCCTAAAATGTTTGGTTTTCTGTTCTGCAGTCAGATTTGGATTTGGCAAGCATGATCTGAGCCGCTTCCCTAACAGTGCTGGAGGCAACAGGGGGTGATTTTAACATAACTCTTCCTCTTTCTTCTTCCCCCTTTCTTCCTGGTCTAACTCCAATGTATTTTCTTAATTCTAGATCTGGTGAACTTTTCCTGTGGAAGATTCTAGAAGCCAAATTTGAATATTAAGTGGGCAGTCTGGTTGTGGTCAGAAAGAGTGGCTGTCCTGTTAGGTAGAGGGAGGGATGAGGCAATAGCAAACATTGGGGGCTGCCAGGCTACTGCACTACACAACTTCTCTACCAGGCACCTCTCACGACTGTGACAGTGTAGTTGGATTTGAAATGAGCTGATCTAAAGCAGAGGAAATAAGTGAACTTCAGTATAGGAACTTTCCCTCACTTCAGGGACTATTTCTTGGGCTGTGCCCTGATATGTCTCCAGAGCAGAAGAATAGAATCATAGGTACCAGAGAAAAGCTCATTTATACAGAGAAAAGCTCAGGGACAGAATTAGCCTAGAAGCAGCTCCAGGGGCCTGGAAATGGAGAGACGCAACTGCACTTGGAATTGAAACGGAAACATAAGCCATCAGTTCTGTGTCAGGAAATCCACAGTAAGTGGTAACAGTCTCCTCCACCAGGTCACAGAAGTCTGTGCTCTCCTCTCTACCACCTGCACATGTTTGCACCTCCTCACCACAGATCCTAGAAAACATGGTCTCCAGGGAGTCATGACACACTTGTAGGGCCTGGGTCTGAGGTCAAGCAGGTTGAGAGGGGATGGCCTTTTATACATGCTCACCTGCATTGTGAATGTCACGATAGTGGTCCTTACTGTTGGTATCTTTCACTCTTTTGAGACCCTACCACCCAGGTCCCAAATAAATACATGGACACTTATTCTTTCTTATGAATGCTCGGCCTTAGCTTGGCTTGTCTCTAGCCAGCTTTTCTTAAATTATTCCATCTGCCTTTTGCCTCTGGGCTGTTTCTTTTCTCTGTGGCTGGTTGTGTGGCTGGGTAGCTGGCCCCGGCATCCTCTTTTTCTTCTCCTTTCCTTTCTCCTTCCTCCTCTTTTATTTATTTTCTTTGCCTGGCAAACCCACCTATTTCTCTCTCCTGCCTAGCTATTGGCCATTCAGCTTTTTATCAGACAAATCAAGTGTTTTAGGCAGGCAAAGTAACACAGCTTTACAGAGTGAAACAAATGCATCATAGAAGAACATAACACATCTTTGCAAAAATAAAATATTCCTAAGCATAAACTAATGTAGACCATCTTAAGCTAATATTCCACAATAGAACCTGTCATTGGATTGACCCTGCCAGGATTCTGCTCTACCTTCTCCTGGGCCCTTAGCTGTGTGTTCATGCACCGTCTCAGACAAACACAGAAGTCTGCCTTCTCTGTCCCTCTTCCTTGGGTCTGTTCCCCTGTCTGGGGTCTGTCCCTCCTGGATAGCTCTTTCTCATTCATCTTCATGAGTGCTGTGATTTCTTACTCCCCGAAGCAGATCATGAACTCATTTTGGCCTTACTTCCTCTCCCATCAATGGTCCCAGGGCATGGGGCCATCTTTCAATGGCTCTGGGTTCTGGTTTCTTATGTCTTGTGAGGTGGCTACTTCACCTTTTTTTCTGGGTCCTTCACCCTGCCTCAGTAGGCTGTCTTAGGGCTTGGTTCTAGGCCAGGTCACTTCTCTACATTTCTCCTCCAGGTGAAGTTTTATGGCTTTTGTGCTTATCACTGTACTGTCCCTCAGTCTACGCTCCAGCCCCACCTTTCTATCTCCAGATCCACAGGAATGTCTGCAAGGCTCTGGTGGAGATGCCTGGTGACCCTTGTAGATCACTCCCTAAATCCCTGTGATGGAATCCCCTCCCACTTGAACCAGTGCCTCCCAACTCTTCCCTTCTCAGAAGGCCACTCTCTGTCCCAGATAGGCCACCCAAACCTCCCTCGATCCTGAAATCCATCTCCTTTCACCTCCAAGCCCAACTCAGTGGTAGTATTGGCTCTGACTTCAGAAAATGAGCAGGCTGGCTATGTGTACCAAGTTCAATAGCCACAAAATCCTAATTGTATAGCTATAGAGGAGACCAGCAGGCCTCCAGAGATAGCTAGAGTTCTGTGGTTACTGTGGAGCAATGTCACATGAGTGAGACAAGCCTGTTCACTGGCTCCGGCCTCTTCATTGCCTGGGACAGACAGTGAGACACATAAAGAGGCCATTACCATATGAAGTCTCCAGCTGCTGTGTGATCAGGGAGAGGAAGCAAGAGACCATTCCCTTGTATGGGCCCCTTCCACGTCTTCTACATCCCTTCCCAGGCTATGTGATTGTACAAAGTAGCTGTCTGGGCACAGCCCTTCAAACATTCAAATGAAAGGCTGTATTTTCAAGAGAGTTTTGTGCCTATGTTCTAAGATGCATAACTCTAAAGAAGCATCCAGATAAGATACTGGCAGGCCTTGGGGATGACAGGTGATACTCTGCATCCTACTCTGGAACTCATGACTGGGTCTATAATTAAGTAAATTGCTGAAGGCTTTGCCATTTGTTCTCTCCTCATTGATCTGGGCCTACTTTGGCAAGAACAGGTTGTAGCTGTGGGATACAAGAAAGCCAGGACTCACCCAGGGTCACCTTAGAACATTCTAGATTTCCAGGGCAAAGTTGGGAGAAGTCTATGTCTAACTTTCCTCAGGTGCCTGGGCCCTCTGAACAGAGGTCTTGTATCTATAGAGGGTCTCATTCACTTCCTTAACTCTGTCAAAAGGACTTATTTATTTCCTACTCTGTCTGTCCTAGGCTCAGGCTTCTTCTGAGACCTCTGAGGTTAGCGAGCAGAAGCTAAGATTTCAGATTCCACAGTGGTGGGAGATCACTCTTCTGGAGGCTTCAACCCAGTGGAGCCCATCTAGAAAGAAGTGAGATTCCATGATCCAGGTTGCATTCAGAAGACCCAGATTCTGCATCACAAACTATTGTCCCCCTTGGGACCTGGGCCTGTTGGTTTTGGAAGTCTCCAGTCCTTCTCTGTATCACCAGGCTGCCTATCAACTGTGATACCAAGACTCTGTGAATCACAGTGGGGCCCCTCCATCCAAAATTCAACTCTCCCCAGAAAGGAAAAGCCCATCTAGAGAGCCATGTCTCATGTTGGTGTCACCACGTCTTCTATAGTAATGTTGGTTGTTTATGTGGGCATAAAATGATGGCCTGATGGTCAACTCCTCTTAAAACTAGTGTTTAAATGGCTTTGCTTCACTCCAGTAGGGAACACAGTTGAACCACTCTCCTTATAGACAAGAACATAGTACAGAGGTAGAAGGCGTGTTGAGATGTTTCAGAGGCAGGTGCTTTCATGGCTGCTGGTAGATGAACAAGGTGATGCATTACAGTCATGGTCCACTCAGCCCAGTTGCATTAATTGGTATTAATAATAAAAACCCAGAGCCAGATATTGGGGGGAATGTTAAAAGATCAGAGAGACAGAGGAACAAGCCACAGCCACTTCTCACCTCACCAACTCCTCAGCTGAAAGGGGAAGATCCTTTCATCTCTCGCCTTATATTCCTTTCTCTGACCAGCCATATCACTTCCTGTCTCAAATTTCAGAGCAGAGGCACGGGATCCCAAGTGCTGGGATTAAAGGTGTGTGCCACCACTGCCTGGCTGTGTGTCTCTCTGGGACTGGGTCAATCTCATATAGCCTAGTGTGGCCTTGAACTCCCAGAGATCTTGACAGATTTCTGCCTCCAGATTGCTAGTATTAAAGACGTGTACCGCCTCTGCCTGTCTTCTATGACTCTCTGTGGCTGACTCTGTCCTCTGACCTTCAGGCAAGCTTTATTAGCTTAATATATCACCACAGGCCCAGTCCTTTAATGTGACAGTCATGAGCATCAGTACGCCTGCAGAATGACATGTACACAGGGCCGCTTGTGGAGGGTGACACAGCTTGTGAGCACAAAAGATTAAGCATGACTCAGATGCAACCTCTCCAGGTCTGCTTGAAAAATACGAAGCTGTCAGAGAATAAAGAAAGATGTCTACAAACTGCCAGGGGAAGAGCTCTGAAACTCAGAGGGAAGAAGTAAGCATGGGGCTATGTAGAGAGGGAGGGAGAGTAACATACATTAGCATCTGCTTGCATTTACATGAAGAAATAGACAAGGGGACTGAGGACCAGAGTTAGTGATGAAGCGCTGGAAGAGTCATACAGATTTGCGATGGGGGTGGGAGACCTTGGGAGTGAGGCCTCTCATGGCATGCATCTCTCAACTTCATACTAGGGTTTGAACAATGTCAAGCAGCATCTAGCTCTGTAGAGTGATAGAGTGTTAAATAACCACTAGGATCATGGGCACATGTCTCCTCGGCTAAGGACCCTTGAAGGCTTGCTCCAGTGCTGGCTCCTAAAGAAGCTTTCACTCTGGGAAGCCCCAACTTCCAAAGCAGGGTCTGAACATTTACTACAGTGTCTGTTTTGTGCAGCTTACATAACAGTCATTAACCTACATGTCTCCCCTCCGTGATACAAGCTCCAGGGGAATGCTTCTACGTGACTCATCACAGAACTTGGCACTGAGTAACACAACTAACGTCTGTTGAATGAATGAATAATCATTCTGAGGATCCTGAAAAGACCATGTCTACATCAGGAGGCTTGGCAGTTCTAGGAGGAACTGGGGTGCTCAGGACCTATGGGAACAAATGCCACCTCTGCAGGAACTAGAAAGTGTCACGTCTACCCAGACACCCTCTAGTATGACATCTATCCTCTGTCAGTCCCAGGGAACAGTAGTGTTGGTGTCTGACATGATGCCAGTGGTCTCCAGCATTGTGCCTTCCCAGCACAGCCATCTTGACCACAGAAAGCCATGTAGATAGAAGATTGCATTGATGTAAGCAGTGTAAGTAATCAGGACTATAATTACTGATCTTCAGTAACATCACACAGCATTCCAACAGTGTTGCTCATCCTAAGACCTCAAAGCAGGAAGCAGCCAGCTGATAGGCTCATTTTAGCTCGCATCTATTTGAGCCCTCAAGGAATTGGGGGTACAGCCCTACAAAATCAGAGTCTCTTCTATGTAACACAAAAGGAAGCATGGAAGTGTTCTCTTTACTCTCAGTGACTCATGGGACACTGGCCATTTGAGATCTAGAGAGATTTCAGATGACAGCAGGGACCTTTCTCCCTGGTGCCCATCTTTAAACTTGTCACCATTACCAAGATACAAACCATTTCCTGATTATGCAAGTCTCTGGCTGACCCATGCTGGTGAAGTCCAGTGTGTCTGTATGCATGTCTCTTTCCCCAAGGCAAGGAGGAGAAAACTGACCAAGTGATGTTTGCAGAGGGCTTCTAAAGTGGGCACTTATTATGGTATTAAGGATTATTACATGTACTAGTGGATATAATTTCCTCAGCAACTCTCCATGTAGGCTCTTACTTCACTCCACTTCTCAGAGGAGTATTAAAGAAGCAGAGAAAGATTAGTTCACAGAGCTCAGACCCACACAGCCAGTTCACAGAGCTCAGACCCACACAGCCAGTGAATGGAAAGTACCACACACCTCATCTGCTGACCCCCGAACAAACAAACAAAATGCATCTATCTACTTGTAGTACCCATATCCTGATCTTTTTGAAAGAGAAAATGATGTCTGAATACGCACCTGTGTTTTACTTTAAAATTGAAAACAACAACAACAAAATCCACTACAGTCATTAAAACATTTAACAGAAGTCAAGGAGCTCTCACTCGAGACTAGTGACCAGAGGTTAGTGCTACCTGGGTAGCTCTGGAAGGGTTTTCATTTCCTTCTGTGGAAAGCATGAGCCAGGCCCTTGAGGCACCTTGGGGCCTGCCAGCATGGCTCCTCCCGTGGCAGTTTCTGGGTGGGGGCAAGAATGTAGACCCCAGCCCATCCTGCTCTGCTGATGTAGGTCCTGCCCTGAGTCACACACCCATGTCAGGATCCTGCCTCTAAGCTGCTTTAAGTCCAAGTTCTGTGATTCATAGTCTTTGAGATTGTGGCTATGATGTAACAGGTGGTGTGGTTAGCTGAGTACAATCATTGACGGCAGGATGGCTTCCTTGGCACTGATACAGGTGCCCAGCCCAGAGCACCAGCCACAGTCACTTGGCCTACTCTTTTATAGATTCTTAAGATGGGTTTAGACCTTGCTTGCTTTTTTAAATCATTATTTAGAAGAGAAGACTGATTATTTACTTATGGGGAAGGAGAATTAGGTGTTTGCCCCATGTTCCTGGGCCAAGCAGTGGCAGAGTCATGGTGAAGGCTTGCTAGAGTATCCAACACACTAGCACTGGGGTCACTGCACCATCATGTAGGCTGTACCTGGGCATCTGCAGTTTCCAAAGCTACTGGGGTGAAAGCACAGTCTACTTTGGGGCTCTTAGATTATCACAAATGGAAACTAGCCAGCAATATGGCAAACAATGGATGTTCCAAAAAAAGAGGAAGATCAGGTGGTCACTGCAAGCAGGCTACCTCTGCTGACGGGCAGAGGAAGGCCCAGATTCAGAAGCATATCAGTCTTCAGGCATGTGCCTCACTATGTCATGCTTTGGACCAACCCTGTACAGTCTAATTTTGGAGAACAGAACCACAAATTCTTCTTGAAGCCATGCTATTGGGGCTAAGCCTAAGCACCCATGAATCCAGATGGGTGCATCTGACATGCCAAACAGTCAGCCTGGGTCAATTACGTAACTTACTACTGAAATAACAAACAAGCTTGGCATCCCAGAGCCAAGTGGTAAGCAGACCAACAGGTTCCACCAGGGGTTGGCCCTGGAATCTCGTATGTGTGACCACAGCTTGAGTAGATTGTGACTGCACTTACAGAAAGGTGAGTCAGGAAGCCCTGAGTTGGCTCTGGAGCAGAAGGTCCAGGACCCCTAGCCTTCTCTGGATGCAGGATCTTCCATAGCAGACAGGCCCTCTGGCATTAGGCTGGCTGTTTCCCCCTGGGGTTAGAGGTGCCTTTGGGCCCTGGTCAATGAGAAACCCAGAGCAGTTTGTGACTGGTTCTCAGCAGTTGTAGGGAGCCTATATATTGTAATACATATACTATAAGAAGCCTGGAATTTGAATCTTACAATATACAGAAGGATTAGGAGTTTGTGAGACTTTGCAGTCTTCTGATTCCTGGGGAAA
This sequence comes from Sigmodon hispidus, assembly GCA_004025045.1. NCBI lineage: Eukaryota > Metazoa > Chordata > Mammalia > Rodentia > Cricetidae > Sigmodon > Sigmodon hispidus. The sequence goes on from PVIH01004443.1 coordinate 75,515, forward strand.
AGAAAGAAAATCAGTTATATTCACAAAGGAAGCCTGGTAACTGCCTGATTATCCTCTGTGAGATTTGAAGGACGTCTGCACCTGTCAGCCAGATATATCTCCCTGAGTAGACAATAACTTCTCCATATGCCTAAGGAAACATAGCCACCAAGGAAAAGTGACTGTCTCGGGGCCTCAGGGCTGTTTGTTGTGAAATATTATACATTCCAAATACCAAAGAGGTTAAGAATGACTCAACTTTCATCAACAGACAACATGGTATCAAATATAGTGAAACAGTTTTTACAGGGATCTGTGGGAGTTTGAAAAATGGAAGAAAAGAAAAACGAAGATTCTCAACAGAAGGAAAGAAACAGAATGTTCCCGGAACTTGGAATGCCCCATGAGAATAAGTTTAAATGCTAAGCCTTTCTATTTGGTTATAACATGAGGCAGATTTATTTAAAAAAATAAAAAAACAAAAACCAACAACAACAACAAAAAACACTGCTCATGTCTTCTTCCCTAGAGAAGAGTGACGAGACCTTCCCTTATAGCAAGCTTTCTCCATTTTCAAAGTGTAAATCTCTTTTGTCTTTCAAAATCTTCTCTGTTGCATTAAATGTAAGGTCTTCCTCCACTGTGGTTCTTAACTCTCCAGGATGAAGAATTCTACAAACCAGAAAAGTTTCAAACTTCTTCCCCAGAAACATGTGCCCACAAACAAAAGCCCACAGTAGTGCCGAGAAACCCAGCATTTCAATTTTTATTATTTATTTATTTGGAGACAAATTCATTTAGTCCAGGCTGGCCTTAAACTTAATATGTAAACTTAGCTGAGGATCCCCCTACCTCCTCCTACTGAGAGATAGACTTACAGACATGGCGCCATTCTACCTGCTACACTGTGGTGAGCAATGAGTCTAGGGCTTTGTGCATTGTAGGGAAGCAAGCGCTCTACCAAGTGCCAACTGAGTGACAGGCCCAGGTCACGAGAATTTCAGATTCATCAATGCCTTGACCTTGAACCCTATGCAGGATCCCTGTGTTTACAGTCCTCCATTGGTGGCCTGGGTGATATTTCTATGGCTTCTGCTCAGGCATGCCTTCCTCGGACAGTGGCTTGCAGCCATTAACCAGGTGGCCAGTATTTGTAATCAACCATGCCTCACCGCCTGCATTTTCAAACAGTCAAATCAAACTAAGGTGTGTCCTTTCCCACCACACTGAAGGTAACTTGATTCTCCAAGGGGCAGGACCCTCTCCTAGGTGACCAACGACATTGGGAACAGGGGACCATGACTATGACAATTGCTGGCATGGCAAGAAGGGCCATGCTGGTAGTGCTTAGGCTGCGGGTCCCATGATCCAGTCTGTACCTGTTTCATCTAGGTGACTGGCAATCCCACCGGTTACAGGTTGATGCCTTCTCCTCAGCTGGGGGCGGGTAGCAGAGGAGTAGACTGCTGCAGGTGCATCAGTTCAACATGAGGGAACACTCCATACTATAGGTGGGTCTTGAGAACATTCTTGCTACAGAGGGCTCTTCTATGCCTAGGTGACAGGGATGTTTGGTAGGGTACCTTATACAGGGAAGTTCCTGAGGCACTCTATCTGCACTGGAATCTCAGCTTCAGAGGTTGTGGGAAACAGTGTTCCCCACTTCAGTGTAGAGAAAGGCTGAGGTCACCCCAGGTCATGCATGATGGATCCTCCAGCCAAGAGCACAGAATCCCCTTTGGCTTGCTTTCTTCCAAGTAACAGAGCCCATTAGGGCTCAGGTGTGAGCTGTTTTCTATCTGATGAGGCAGGAACCTCACTAGGACATGCAGCTTTGTGGTAGATTTCCTGTCTACCCCTCCTCTCTCCCAGTATGTATATGCACATGCGCACATGACCAACAAACCTGATACAGGTATTAAATAACCACAATTTTATACCCCGCCCCCAAGCAAGGACACTAATCAACACAATAGCAATGCAAGAGGAAATAAAAGTAAGAATTTGCAATTTGTACCTGAACACAACGTTCATTTAAAATAAGCATTCCCACCAATTAAATCACTCAAACTGGTAAATAGGCACACACTGGCAATGCACTAAATACATTATTTATTTTGTTTAAAAATGTATAGTGTGCTTATCAATAATGGAACTCAGAGAAGAATGGAAACTCACTTTAGGGCACACCTCACCTGAGGGCTCCTCCTTCAATACCTTTTGTAACCAGTCCTGGCCAGACTGGCCAGGGAGAGAGAGACTGCCAGGCAGTCAGTCAGAGGAGGAGGAGGAGGAGGAGGAGGAGGAGAAGTCTTCCACACTCATCCACACAGCAAGATCTCATGGCAGCCCAAGGCCTCGTCCACATCACTGCTGCTGGCTTGTGGTAAGCCTCAAACCTAAAGCCTTGGCTATTCTGTTGAATTCTGAAGTTTGCAAAAGCAGTTCCTGGGGATTAGGATCTGAGAGAGGGATAACAGGGTCACTTGCTCTTGGGAATGCACCAGTCACTGTGGAGGGAGGGCAGAGAAAGAACGAAGGGTACAGGGTGCTTCTTTACCTTCCATCAAGAAGCTCCTCAAATTTGGTTTGAATTTGGTCTTTGCAAAACCCCCAGAGCACAGCTCTTGTAAATCCTGTGGGGTCTAAATAGTTCTCTGTCACCTCAAAACTGAGCCAGTGTCTAGGCAGCTAAAGGAGCTGGCTTTTGTTCAGAGTTAAAGCCTGGCTGGAGATGCTGCCTTATAGGACACAGGGGACACAGGGGACACAGGCCTCACTCAGTGCTAGTCCTCCTGGCTCATGTGGATCCAGAAACCCTGCACTCCTTCTGGTTTAGCAGCAGGTGGTTGCCAGACACCCAGCATTTTCAGACTAAAGTCTTTGTGGAGGAGGTACAGGCTTTCCCCAGCTGCACCTTTCTACTTTGCATGTTGTAGGGGCATCCTCTTCAGCCAGAGCAGCATGGCAAGGGCCAGCTTCAGGCCAGTCTAGAGCCAGGGCATGAAAGCCAGCTCTGCTTGGTCAGAAATGTCTCCAGGTCTGAGCTAACATGTGAACCCAGGAGGCGCTAACAGGGCTAGCAGTTCAGAAGGAAGAGCAAGAAGCAGGCCCTAGGCTGCCTTAAAAAAATAAATAAATAAATAAAGTTGGCAATCTGAATTTTTACAGTTTTATTATTTTGCATATGTCCACCATGCATATTGGACACTCTCAGCACCCCCCATCCCTCCCAACCCCTCTCCATACCCCTTCTACAAATCTCTCACTTTTGTGTCTATTAGTTTCATTTTGTGAGCCACATAGGTTAACCAATGACCATGGATTTGAAAGTCTGGTGGGCTTGGCAGTACAAACAACTGAAGTCAGTAGTAACCTGGGTCCTTCTTCCTTTCCTTCTTCCGTCCATCCTCCCTTCCCCCTCCTTCTTTCCTTCCTTCCTGAGACAGGTTTCTCTGTGTGGCCCTGGCTGTCCTGGAACTAGCTCTGTAGACCTGGCTGGCCTTGAATTCAGAGATCCACCTGCCTTTGCCTTCTTAGTATTGGATTAAAGGCACATGCTACCACAGCTGGCTGAGTTATGGTTCACCAGCAGCCCCTCAGGATATTATTTCTAGCTTCTGTTATGAACACAGCCTCATATTTAAGTCACAAGCAGTCACATTTGGAGAGAAAGAATTCAAAGCCAAAGTGCTATGTGACAGACATAGTGTGGTGCTCAGGAATCTACGGTTCCATGGTGTGAGAAGGGCCATGCATAAAGTGCTCTTACAGTTCTCCTGACTGACTCTAGGTCCCCAAATCTGCAGGGCTCCTGACAGTGGAGCTCAGAATCCATTGCTCACTGTTAGGGGAAGGTATTGTGCACACCAGGCTGTCACAGATCCATGTCTACATCAGAGCCAGCTGCACTCACAAAGGGAAAGCATGCCTCATGAATTCTGAAGTCCTTCCAGACCTCTCTTATCTGAGGTGGATTAGAAATATTATGCAATTTCCATCACTATACTTACAGAGAGAGAGAGAGAGAGAGAGAGAGAGAGAGAGAGAGAGAGAGAGAGAGAGAGAGTAACCCCGTTAGCCTTCCAGAAAAGGGTTAGTCAAACCTGACAAAATGCTTGGAATTTAGCACATCTAAGTGTGATCTGCAAGAACTTCCTGTCCCAAAGCTGGAGGCAAGAACACTGGAGCTTCCTCAGTGTGTGTGTGTGTGTGTGTGTGTGTGTGTGTGTGTGTGTGTGTGTGTGCCAGATGAGGTGTGTCTCCCCTCCCATTTCATCAGAGTTGAATTTCTACAATTATCTCCTGGGTCCAAAGCCTGTAATCTCTGGAATCCAAAAGCAGGTCTCAGATCACAGGTCCAGGACCTGCACTCTGTTCTCTGTCCTTGGCAAGTTGTTTAATTCTTCAGGGTTTTTGGCTTTCTTATCTTGGAGGCAAGCCTATTAGGAGATAAGCCAGCATTCCTAAAGCAGACACCTCCCCCAGCCAAAGGTGTCTCCATTAGCCTGGTGAGGCCTCAGACAAAACTGGATCACCAAAAAACTGCCTATGATGTAACCTGGTAGTTGGTACAGAAAGAATTGTAAATTTCTCAGTGACTGAAATCATAACCCACCTGGAAACACTGGCATTCCATAGTGGAAGCTCTGGGCTAGGCTGGGGGTGGAGAGCTTGTGAGTGGGAGCTGAGTGACTCAAGCTTTAAGTAAGCAAAAATGGTTCTTACCCCTCCAGCCCCAGGGAAGAGGCACCAGAGAAAGTTCACAGCTCTGATAAGACAAGAATGACAACCGTCAGGTGAGGCTTAGTGCACACGTCTTTAATCTCAAAGGTTGGTTGATAGAGGCAGGTGGATCTCTGTGAGTTTGAGGCCAGCCTGGTCTACCTAGTTTGTTCCAGGACAACCAGAGGCTATGTTATAAAAAAAAAAAAACAAAAAAACAAAAAAACAAAAGAGAAAGAAAGAAGGATAAGAAAAGAAAGAAAAAAGCAAGGAAGGAAGGAAGAAAGAGAAAGAAAGAAAGAAAGAAAGAAAGGACAACCAATAAAAAACAAACAAACAAACCCAGAGCTAGATATGCTTAGCTTTGAACATCTCTTTCTGGTGCAGCTTCAGGACGGCTCGTAGCTTAGAGGCTGTGGGGGTAGGCTCATGCGGACACTGGGGTTGTGGTAGCAGACACTCCAGACCAACTGCTAGGATTTATTGAGAGCACCTGTGGCTGGCGAATGGGCTCCATGCAGCCAGGCAGCTTGGTGGTGATAGTCAGCGTGGTCCTGAGAAAGAGACACAGGCTGGGCTCCCATGGAGGGACTTTATTATAGAGAAGGAACAGGGGAGGAAGAAGGGGAATTAGGGGCTCAGAGAAGGGGGAAGATAAGGAACAAGAGGGGGTGGAAGGTGGGAAGCCTTCTTAGGGACTGTGTGATATCAGGGTGCTGGGTGGGTCAGGTTATTGCTATAGCCAGGGCTCCAGGAAGTGGATCAGAACCCTAACATTCCTCCCTTTTTGATTTTATAATAAGATGAGTTATTGATGGCAAGTGTGTGTGTGGAGAGGGTAAGGGCACAGAATTCTCTATCCCCCAGGCTACTACTTTTGGATTTGGGATAGAGGGATTGGTGTGATACAGAATGGGAGGTCTGAGTGGAGACGCGTTCAGATGGCTGTCATCTTGGAGACCTCAGGCATCTGCCCCTTAGAGGAGCTGAGAAGGCAGGCTACTAGGAGAAAAAATAGATTATTAACATTATTAACATGAATGGGGCTGGCCAAAGAAAGAGTGATAAGTGCCAGAAAGAATGGAATAGAAAATTGCCCTGATTGTACAGAAAGACCAGGGTGAACGAAAGAGACATAATAGCAGATGTGCCCTTCGTTGGGGTATCCTAGAAAACCAGGTTTCAGTTGCTGGGTAGGTGCCTGCTTGAGTCTGGAGAGGTGGTACCAGTAATGATATCTCAGGAGCTTGGCAAGGTAGCACAGCAGATTGAGGAATGGTGTGTTCTCAGAGCACTGGAGGCATCATATCTGCTGTTTCCCTGTTGTCTGGCAGGAGGGTTGGGTGTGTTCAGAAACCTGCAAATATCTGAGAGACAGCTGGAACAGATTTCCATTTTGGTGTGTCATAGTACAAGCTATGGCTTTGGGTTACAAGATATGAACATTTTTTCCCAGGGCCTGGTTTTAGCCCAATGAAACACATCTTTAAATCTGTAACCAAAAGAATTTACTGAATGGAAGTGGTTGAGTGAAGGGAGAGGAGGGGGGGCTTTTATTCTCTCATTGATGTTAAATTCTGGTAGCAAGGCGAACTCTGTGAACTGTGTCTAGACTTAGTATTAGCTCCAAGAGAATGATAGCTGTGGCTTGTATCTAGAGATGTGAAAAAGGCAGCTGAAGCAAAGCTTGGCTGTTAAATAGCATCAGAGAAGGATGAATTATACCTGAGTTAGCAACTGAAAGTGATGTGCTGGCCACTTGGGCATTCACCACTCCATGGTCATTGAGGGCAGAGGTCTCAGGACAGTTAGTCTTCGGCTGCCAGGCTGCCAGGCCTCAGAAGATCTGACAACTGTGGAGTAGAAGCCCATGGGGAGAAACAGCCTACCTTATCTAGGCAAGAATAAGGCAATGGATTCCCCAGATCCTGTTGTCTGAAGGGGTCCTTGGCAGCAGTCGAGGCCAAAGGCAGCTTTTATATAATGGCTGGTATTGCCACTCTGGAGAAAGTTCCAGATGGAGGTTCTTTGCCCATTAATCTTTTTTTTTTTTTTTTTTTTTTAAAGAACTTTATTTATTTATTTATTTGCCTTGGTGTTTGCCTGGAACTGGAACTACAGACAGTTGTTAGCTGCCATGTGGGTGCTGGGAATCGAACCTGGGTCCTCTGGAAGAGCAGACAGTGCTCTTAACCGCTGAGCCATCTCTCCAGCCCCGCCCATTAATCTTCTCAGAGGTACAGAATGCTTCTCAGTAGCTAACATGTCTTTCTATGAGGAAAAGCTTTGTAATTAAACATTTTGAAGGCCACATTCTTCAAATCTCTGGGCATTTGAGAACTGTCTGTCTATTAGGTATGAGTAACTATCATACCTGTGTTCTCTAACAGTCTTTAATATGTTATAGACTCTAATATGTTAGTAACTTTTATATTTAAATTTTCTAGAAGCCTGGTGTTTGAACATTTGGCAAAGACATAAATGTAAACCTTTAGAGTGTATAGGCCATATAATACCTCTTTGGTTCTTCATAAAGAGAGTCATGTGTCTAATTTTCTAGTATGTCTAAGGGCATATAGACATAAGTGCAACAGGATTCAGTGCAAAGAATTAGCTTATTTGGCTTTTGGGGGTGGGCAATTCTACAAGACAGCCACCAGAAGGGACAGGCTGGACCACTGCCACAGCTGAATTGCTGGAGGACATTCTTGCTTAGGAATACCCACGAATGCCTTTGACTGATGATCCAACCACTTCATTGAAGCTCAATGATAATGGACCTTATTTGAAGTAGTAGCCTTCCCAGTGCTGGCTACATGTATAGAGCGTCTAACAGTGACACAGAAACTATATCACCCCGCCTGATATTGACAAGTTAGCATCAACAGCAAAGCAATTCTTCTGCCCACAATGGTTCTGTCATTTACAACCTAACACAGGGTTAGCTATTCCTTCTAGGAGCACACCTCACTTCGGCTGAATGCCATCCCCTCCCCCAGCCTGCGTTTCACAAACTGTCATGTAGAGTTGCTTGCTAATAATTCATCTCAGGTTAGACAATGAAGGAAGAAGAAAAGAGTAACGTGGATACAAACATTCAGGGCAAAATCAGGAAGGAGTCTCCCAAACCAGTATTTACAGCTACAGATGGTGCCCGACTTATGATGACTTGGCTTGTGACCTGGTCAACTTTTGATTGGTGTAGAAGTGATAGTTGTTGGGTCTCAAAGAAACCCAAGACAAATGGATAACGGAGGGCCTATTAACAAATCCAAGAGGAAACCGCCAAGCTGTCAGTATGTACCTCTCATAGCAAGTACCTGTTACACTGTTCCGGCTCTGCTTAGCACCACACACACACACACACACACACACACACACACACACACACACACAGACATACACACACACACACAGAGACACACACCCTACACAGACACACACACACAGACACACACACACAAAGACACATGTGGTGGAAATGTTCTTTGTATGATGTAAATAAAGGAACTGTTTTGGCCTATGCACAGCACCATAGAAGTCAGTGGAGAATCAGAGGGCAGGCAGGTAGGAGAAGGGTGGAGTTAGTTAGTCTCCATCCATCCCCTGAAGAAGAAGCATGTAGGAATCTAGGTGAACCACGGCGGGCCACATGGTGGGTAGAATAGTAGAAATGGGTTGATTTAAGATGAAAGAGCTGGCTAGTAATGGGCATAAGACATAGACCAAACAGTATAAAGTATATAAGCGTCTGATTCATTTCTTTGGGGGATAAAAGCCACCGCAGACCAGGTTCCAAACCTCCACCGAGGGCCGGGCAGGTTGAAACCTCCGGCCTCAAACGGGCCAGGAAAAACTTTCTACAACAGACACACAAAGAGACACACACCCTACACAGACACACACACAGACACAGACACACACACACACACACACACACACAGACACACACACACAGAGACACATACACACACATTACACAGAGAGAGAGACACACACACAGACACACACATACATACACACACACACACACACACACACACACACACACCACCCTAAGCCTCTCTGTCCTCTGAGCTTTGCTCCCCTTCCCCAACTTCTGATTTTTATAAAATCCAGCCATTTTGACCACATGCCCTAGGTTCTCTCTTGGCCTTTGGTTCTCAGCTTCTCCTTCTCTTGGTTCTTCTTCCTCTCCCCAAAAGGAGTCAATACACTGTTGCTAATCCTGATGCTCAGCGGATTAGGTGTATTATTATTTTTTATTATTAGGACAAAGTGTTAGGAGTGTGCTGTACCAGAAACATAGAAGAATTTGTGTTTTTCTGCAGTGTCAGAATTTATTGAATGACAATAAATCCTGCTATGTTGGGTTTCTGGTGTTGTAACTTACTAATTGGTCCCAACTTTCCTTGATAGGCTGCCACTGACAACCGAATGTTATTTGATTCTGATCTTAATTACTGATATTAACTCTCAGATCACACAATAAATTTCTTACAAGTGTGTGTGTGTGTAGGTGTGTTACAGAATGACTACAAAAGGGTTGGAGGGGCCACGAAGTTAAAAGAGGATTTATAGAGATTCATACAGATGTAAAATAATATGATTTTATTATCCTGCCTGGTTTTGTGTCCGCTTGACTTAAGATAGAGTTATTTGAAAGGAAGGAACCTCACTTGAGAAAAATACCTTCATAAAATCCAGCTGTAAGGCATTTTCTTAATAAGTGATCAATGTAGGAGGGCCCAGACAGATGTGGGTGGTACCATCCCTGGGTTGAAGGATCTGGGTTTTATAAGAAAGCAGACTGAGTAAGCCATGATGAGCGAGCCAGTAAGCAGCACTCTCCATGGCCTCAGCATCAGTTTCTGCCTCCAGGTTCCTGCCCTGTTTGAGTATCTGTCTTAACTTCCTTCAGTGATGAACAACAATGTGGAAATATAAGACAAAAAAACAAAAAACAAAAAACCAACCCTGCCCCTCCAACTTGCTTTTTGGTCATGGTGTTTCATTGCAGCAATACAACTCTAAGACAAATTGGTACCAGGAGTGGGATATTGCTGTCACAGACCTGACCGTGTCGTTGGGAGGATTTTGAAACTTAGACTAGAAAAGCCATTGAGTGTTGAGAGCTCAGTGGGACATTTTGTATGAGCTTGGAAGATAAGAATATTGAGAGCAATACAGAAGATAGAGGCCTGGATTGTGAAGATTCGGAGGGAAATTTAAAGACTCTATCAGGATCATTTGCTATTTTGATTAAGATTCTGTTCTTCTGCTCGGCTGGGGCTGAAGAGTCAGCAACAAAGGACTGGCACCATTGAAGTGAAGCCTTTTTGTTACTGGGACAATTTATGCTGGTTAGATGGAGCTAAGAAATTAGTGATTAAGTAAAGACCAGCATCATTGAAGTACACCTTTTGGGAACTGTTTCCTAAAGGTCAGAACACAAAAACTGTGATCCAGATGCAGCTGAGGTTGTGGCAGTCAAACTCAGTAGTGTAAGCATCACCCAGGTGGTAATGGCTTTGAAGGCATGAAGGGGTCGTGGAGAGCAGCTGAGGCTTGGTACTGTAAGAGGCCAGGAGAGGCCTTCAGTGAAGGTCTAAGAGTCAAGGGGCCATGCAAAGAAGTTGAGGCTTTGAACCATGAAGAGAACCTATAGGTGACAGTGTAGCCCAGTTGCAGCAGAAGAACCAAGCATTTTGGAAATATCAGTACCATGGAGTAGCCACAAAGAACAGCAGCACCAGCCGAGTAGAGCCAATGGAAGCCAAGAAAAGTTGTGTGTGCTGCAGAGGGTAGAGCTGGAGACATGATCCAAGCCCTGTGGAGGAGTCCAGAAGATGATGAGTGAACCCCAAATATTGGATTATAAACATATCCTCTTTAAGTAAGAAAGTATTTGCTTTATTTTTTATTTTACTAGAGCCCACAGTTGAGAAAACTTAAATTTGGAAAAGACTTTAGATTTTAAAAGAGATTGGCTATTTTTAAAGGAGACTGAAATTTTAATGTGTTTGAATTTATAAAGACTGTGTGACTTTTAAAGTTATTTATGATTTTAATGTGAGATCTTGGGGACAAGTAAGAAAAGAGAATTGTGGCCTAACAGTGGTGTGTTTGTGTGCCAAGGTGACAAGGGGTCAGTCATGCTCACGGGTCTTATGTCAACTTGGCACAAGCTAGAGTTATCTGAATGGAGGGAAGGAACCTCACTTGAGAAAAATCTCTTCATAAGATCTGGCTGTGGGGCATTTTCTTAATTAGTGATCAATAGGGGAGGGCCAAGCCCATTGTGGGTGGGGCCATCCCTGGGCTGGTGGTCCTGGGTTCTATAAGAAAGCAGGCTGAGCAAGCCATGAAGAGCAAGCCAGTAAGCAGCACCCCTCCATGGCCTCTGCATCAGCTCCTGCCTCCAGGTTCCTGTCCCATTTGAGTTCCTGTCCTGAGTTCCTTTGATGATTTGACAATGTAAGACAAATTCTTCTCTTCCTAACTTGTTTTTAGGGTCATGGTGTTTCATTGCAGCAATAGGAACCCTAGCTAAGACAATGACATAAAGGAATCCAGCTGGGGAGCTGATGGAGAGCCAGCCTCAGGGTACAGCCAAACTGCAAAGGTAGAGGACATTAAAGGCAAGGCCAAAACTGGGTTCCAAATGGATGGGTAAATGGACAGACATGTGACATTGTAAGTGGACCACATAAAGCATGGGGAACCAAGCTGAATAGACACACACATACACACACACACACACACACACACACACACACACACACACACGCGCGCACACACACACACACACATATATCAGGGGGTCAGATGACAGTTCAGTGAGGCTATCACCATCAGGGTTGTATCTGTTGTATCCAGATAAGGATATTACACTCCTTGTTGGTGATATGATTTTAATATACTCATGTGTTCATATGTACCTTGCTTCTCTGTGATAAATTTATCAGGCTATGCCTCATGTTTGGTACTGTGGCAGGTGAGTACACAGTGAGATGCAGAGTCAATTGTACTCAAAATGAAGCCAAAATCTGCTACATAAAAATGGAGTCAGTCACCTAGAGCAAACACAGCCTGAAAGCCACTGTTTTACACTATACCGATGAACTAATTTAGAGCAGAGCACAGCCTAATCTCCACACACAGCCTTACTAAGTAGCTCAAGCTAGCCTTAAACTCATGGTGCTCCTGTCTTAGTCTCAAGGTTTATGATTACAGACATATGTAGGCAGAATTTCTTCATGTCCCATCAGTAGTTCCCAAATAACCATATGGAGACTTATTATTAACTATAAATGGTTGGCTGATAGCTCAGGCTTGTCTCCATCTAGCCCTTACAACTTAAATTAACCCATTCTATTATTCTATGTGCTGTTCAGTCTCATTTACCTCATCTCTGAACTTTCCATGTTGCTTCTTCCAAGTCTGGCTGGAGACTCCTCAGACTCTGTTCTTTTTCCCAGCATTCTCTCTGCCCTAAAAATCCTGCCTAACTATCAGCCAATTAGCTTTTTGTTAATGAAGGCAGTATGTTTTCATAGTGTACAGAAGGATTATTCCATAGCTGACACGGACCTTCCTACTCAGCTTTGAGAATTATTATTTATTTTGATGCTGATATTGAATACAGAACCTCAGATATAGTAGAGGCAAATATCCTAACATTGAGAAAAACGCATTTTTTACTTCTGATATTTTTGACTTAGGATAGATTTGTTGAGATAACACCCTATTCTCGGTATAAATTGAGGACATTCTCGGTTCTTCCACTGCCCACTATTGTTTCCTGTGTCTTCATCAGGCACTTTTTTTTTTTTTTTTTTTTTTTTTTTTTTTTTTTTTTTTTTTTTTTTTTTTTTTTTTTTTTTTTTTTTTTTTTTTTTTTTTTTTTTTTTTTTTGGCTGTCTGTTGACTTTCTAAAGGGTCTGGGCCCTTGACACACCATTTGAATTGAAGTCCAGCTTTTCAATGATCTTTAAGACATAAAAGCAAGAGCTGCTCATAGGGAGTGGCTGCATCTAGGCACACTCTTCCTGGCCATACTGGAGGAGCACCTTAGCTTTCCCTGGTACCATGTGCATCATCCTGCAGTCAGCACAGTTCCTCCATTCTTCGCCTGTTGACTCAGATGCATGAGGACCCCTGAGTGGCAAGATGACATGGTAGCTTCCAGCTCAATGAAGTCATTGTTGTCATTGTTCCTGGTAGAAGCATTCCTCCCCATGGGCCCAAGGCCTCTGGCCTAATAGAGTCAAGGTCATGGAGCTGGGAAGCAAATATTTTGTTAGTGGCTCCCTAGGGGCAGTGGAGAGTGAGCCAAGTCCTCTTTCACTCCTTCTCAGTGAGACAAGGAAGTGGCCCTGTTTTCTTGCTATGGATGAAGATAAGCACATTTGACCTTTACTTTTCACAGAGAAACAAGTGGATTAACAAAAATAATAGAAATGTGTGCATTGCTAAGCCAAGGAGGTAACCAGAGCCTCTGGCTGGCTGCTCTTCTCCTTCTGCATTACCCATAGTGCTAGCTTTTCTGCCGTGTCTCAGCAGCACACACACACGGGACTGGAATCTATTCCTTTATTATACTCATACACCAACTGGATAATTTGCATTTCATCCACATAATGTTTTTCTAACTCACACATCCCCTCTTCCTGTCACTTATTCGCTTCCTTATTAAACATGTACTTATTGAAAAAAAAACAAATGAACAATTTTCTGAGCACTTTCTAGGTGTGGGAGTTATCCTTGTAAATCAGGTATATAACTATCTCTGGTACTACCTACCTTGACACTAAGTGCATCCCAGAGAACATGCTGAATCAAGGCTCTCTCATGTTCCTGACCTGGAAGTGATAGGAACATAGACTTTGTCTTGGCCTTCTTATCATTGCTTGATACACTGGTATTGGAATGGCTGTGCAGAAGTTACCAATAAAATAGTGACTGTATCCTTTTGAAGGTGCTCTAGGCCTTCTCTTAGAAAACTTGTTTCTAACAGGAACTTAAGGTTACACCTGGTGGTGGCACACAACTTTAATTCCAGTGCTCGAGAGACAGAGGCAGGCAGGCCTGTGAGTTAGAGGCCAGTCAGGTCTACAGAGGAGTCCCAGAATAGCCAAGGCTACACAGAGAAACAAAAAAACAAAACATGAAAAAGAACTTAAGGTGTCGTGTACAGTTTCCCAAAGAACTAGAATAATACATTTTTAACTGGAATAAGAAACTATAGTAACTAAATAAAATAACAAAATGATATGACCTTATAGATATGGGAAAGGCTTTTAAAAAAAAATAAGGTGTTAATATGTATGTCATGCGGTCCTGGAACTCAGAGACCCGCCTGCCTCTCCCTCCTGAGTTCTGGGATATTTAAAGGTGCTCACCGTCAGCAACACTTTATGAACTTCATGATAGCAGATGTTTGACAAGCAGCATAGAACTTCCTCAGCATTAATCTATAAAAGGTCTACGATGGCTGTCCCAGTCCACTGGGCAGTGACAATGACCTTCCCCTCATACTAGGAACAAAACTGTTCTCACAGTTCTCCTTAGCACGGAGGTTCTAGATAGTTCAGTGACAACCACAAAAAATGGAAAGAGATCTGAAACAAAATAAACTAGTTATTCTTCCCAGGTGGCATATTGCGGTGCGTGGTTAAAAAAAAAAAAACCTATGGGATATACAAAAACATTCTAGAATAAATAAGTTAACAATGCTGGAGGTTCAATGTGAAAAGTGATACTAGTTACATTTGCATGCATTAGCAATAAAAATTAAAATTATAACAAACACTATTATCTAACCGGCACCAAAAACATTTTATACCTTGCAATAAATTTAATAAAATATATGTAATACCTCAACACTGAAAAAAAAAAACCAAAAACAGAAAACATCACTGATAAAATGAAAGAAGTCCCAAATAAGAGCGCTGGTTTCTGTTCACAGAACCGAGGGACTCAATATTGTAAATGGTGTCAGTTTTCACGAGTAAGCGCAGATGCAAAGCAACCTTTATAAAAACCCAGCAGGTTCTTAAGAACAGAAACTGATGATATCATTCTAAATGCCAAGATTTTCAAAGGCTCTAGAATATTCAAGCAGTTTTGAAAAAGTGCATAGCTGAAGAAATGCACATCTACACTCACAGGTGACTCCAGAGTAATAGCCTTCAGGCTACAAAGGAAAAAGTGATACATGGTCTGGAAGTCTGGTTATGTGCGCCCACTTGACTTGTAACTGACCTGTCAAGTCCACCGAATGGAGAAAGTAAAGCTTTTTACAAATTTTTTTTTAAAAAAATTTAGCTTATGTGGGCAAGTGTTTTGTTTGTATATATGTGTGTTTTATATATGTGTGTGTGTGTGTGTGTGTGTGTGTGTGTGTGTGTGTGTGAACACTGGTGCCCAGTGTTCAGAGTGGGTTTCAAATCCCCTGGAACTGGAGTTATGAATGGTTGTGAATTGCCATGTGGCTGTTAGGAACTTAACCCTGGTCCTCTACAGGAACAGGTGCTCTTCACTCCTACGCTGTCTCTCCAGTCTAGCAGTCTTTTAGAACACGCATTTCGAGGGGCTTGAGAGATGATGGCAACAGTTAAGAGTACGTACTGCTTTTGTAGAGGTTTCCAGCTCCTGTGTCAGGGACTGTATGCTGAGGATAACAGCACCCTTGTACCCACACAGCACATATATACATAATATAAAATATTTTGATTCAATTAAATATGTGTAGGTAAATAAAAATTAATTCTTTTCTGCCTCTATATAATTTAAATGGACTGTAGCCCTAAACATTCTGTTTCTGGATGGGAATATAGGGGGAAAAAAGAATGACCCTGGGGTAAGCAAAAAGTTCTTGTGCAAGACATAAATACACTAACTATAAAAACAAAGCCCGTTTAGGTGTGGACATGCATATTTACAGACTTGGCCAATCAGGAGGCTGAAGTGGAAGATAAATTGAACCCAAGAATTTGAGTTTAGCCAAGGCAATATAGCACATGAGGTGGCAGGGATGGAATGATAAACAGAATTTAAATTTCATGAAAATTGAAAATCTCTGTTTCTCAAAAGATGATTTGGACAATTAACAGTCAAGACTGAGAGGAGAGCTTTGCTGAATGTCTAACTGCAAGACTAGGATCCTGGCTAAACAACTCCAAACCAACAATCAATGGCATGAGACAAGCAAGCGTCGGACACCACACAGAAACACAAAGGATGAAAGGTGCTTGGCATGTGCGTCGGAGGTACCAATTACAACCTCAGCGGATATCATTAGAATGACCGCCACACTGATGAAAGCAGCTGCTTGGGAGAACCCTTTGCAGCTTCTGCTTGAGTCAAACGTACATCTTCCAGGGCCAAGGCTATAGAGCACATAAAAAGCCCTGGGTTCAACTTATATCTACCCAAACCCAAAGCCTTCAAACCTATATGCATCTTTCCTGTGATCTAACAATTCCACTCTGACTCAAGGGAACAGAGAACTCTGCATTTGCTTGAACACTTGTTCTGGAATTTACGACGACACAGACCAAACTGGACTCGATCCCAAATGGGAAACAGCCAAAATGCCCAGTAATCAGGAAGTGAGTTACCAATGGCATGCTCTTCACACAGTAGGACACCATTTAGTAGCAAAGTGATAGATGGTAGATATAAACAACAGCATCACTGGGCACCAGGGAATCCTAGCACCAAGGATTGGAACTGCATGGGGCATCTGTGTGGAGGCCTGAGCTGTGGGGACAGAGCTAAGGAGGGTTTGATTGGAAAGATACAGAAGGGAACTTCCAGGGGGATAGAAAGGACAGAGAGGAGTGACGGATCAGGGGTCACACAGGAACTCTGCATTTATTTTGTGCCAATCATATGTAAATCAAAGAGAAAATTCAGAAGTGCTTGGCTTTGCTTTCTCTTCCTTCAGCTTCGGCCCCTTTTCTCCTGTGGAAACCAAGTGCCTTTTAGCTTTGGCCAGGCCATCCAACTGTGGGCCTCCAGCCTCTCACGAGCTCTAAGGGCAAGTGCTCTGAGATTCCAGTTCCCACACATGTGACCTGGGGGAATGCCTACTTTGCATGACTCACAGATAGAAGGGGAACTACAGCAACATACATGGTCTGTGACATACAGGGTAGGGTAGGCTCTACCCATACCATTATGAGGGTGAAACATCCACTGAAGGGGCCTGGTAAGCAAATAGTTCAATAGGTTCTGCCTCTCCTACCATACTCTCATTATCCCTGTTCTTCTGGGATACAGATTTGTTGCAGAAAAAAAATTAGCATGCACAAAAATGTAGGAAGAAAACTACCCATGAAAATTACTTCACTGTCGTCATTGGGTTCCTCCTTTGCTACATACCTTCTTCAAAATTGATATTATAGTGTATATTCCGTGCATATTGGTAATTAACAGATACCAAAAAAGTCCATGCAACTAAGTATGATTTTGCAATGCAAGGTTTAATTACTGCATAGTATTCCATCATGTGAAGATACTATAATTTGCCAAATTTGGTTGGTGTTATTGAAAAATCTTTCCAGACCTTATAATATCTTGAGCATTTTGTACTTGTTGCTATTTTCCCAGCATCTTCTGAGCATGCATTCAGGAGGGGATGCCTTTTAGGATGTCATGAGACAGGGAAAGCCCTGTGGGCTCCAAGGACCTTCCTGGATAGGAGAGTCCAAGAAGAGCTGTCAAACCTGGGAACCAGACACCTAACTGCCACCAGTGCTGGTCATTGGTCATCTCACTCACCAAAAGACAGTCTGGAGGACAGAGCCTTCCCCGGAAAGACATTGTACTTTTAAAAATCTATTCAACAATTATTCTTTTAAGGGCCAGCAAGGTGGTTCAATCAGAAAAGCACATGCCGAACAAGGTTCAGATCCCCAGCAGCCATGTAAAAGCCAGGCTTGACAGTGTGTATGTGACCCCAATGCTGGACATAAGGCATGGAGAATGGCGACAGAGCTCACTGGCTAGGCATTCTAGTCAAATGATGACATATAGGTTTGGTGAGAGAGCCTATCTCAAAAAATATGGTATAAAGTGATTGAGGAAGACACTTTACATTGACCTCTAGCCTTCACTCACACACACACACACACATACACACACACACACACAAACATGCACCACCTCTATGAACACAAACATACCTCTGTGGAAGACAAGCCCTTAGTCATAACAGACTGCCCTGTTGATATTCCCATCTCATAAGTCTGCTGTTCTGATGAGCATGACAGGATGTGGTGTTCTGTTGGCCAGAGGGGCTGGGTCCAGTTTCCTGATATAAAGTGGGGTGCCAAGAGGACCATGGAGTCTATTTTTATCTCCTTTGGTATCAATGCAGGCAGGCCCCTGATGTTCTAGTCTCTCTTTTTAATGCACAAGTTACTAAGGATGTTCTTGGTGTAGGTGGGCTGCCTTTGCATCTTTGCTGGTGGAGGTTGCTCTTCGGTTTAAGTGGCAGCTTTGCTCACCCATGCCATGTGATCCCTAGTGAACTGTGAGGGCCTTTTCAAGTCATGGAGCTTTTCAGTGGGTAGGTAAAAGAAGAATATTTGCTCCATCTCAAACACAGGCTCTCCATCTGTACAGCAAGCGAGCCTTGGTGGTACAGAGGTGAGGTCCCCACCTCAGCTCTGACTGCCTGTCTGTGTCTGGTGCTCAGGACAGGAGTAGCCCTAGGGGCTGCTTCCTCCCCAGTAAGACCACAAGGCAGGGTTCAAGATGCATGTCCACTTCCTTTTGTCCCCTGTGCACACTGGACTTTCTCTGGGATGGACTCTTTCCATCAGAGAGGAGATGAGCCGCCAAAAGATACCTTGGACAAGAGAAAGCCTACTGGTATGCTGTAGGCCAGCCCAGCCTTTGCAAAGCCTAGTTACTCTGCAGGCAGTTTTGGGGCTCTGAAGGGCTGAAAGCAGAGTCTCCATAGGAGGGCATGAGTCAGAGCGATCGGGGGTCAGCCAGGAGGGTCCTGAGGAGTGTTTCACATCCTTTATTGTCTTTTCATATCCTGACATAATGCCTGGGCTAGAAGCCAGCAGAAGGTATGAGGTTTTGTCTCACTCTTTTGGAATCCTGGGGAATTCACAGAAGCTCTCATTCACAGGGGATCATATCTGCGAAATGAGGACACCATGCCCACTAGCTTCACAAGTTAATGTGAAGACAGAGGACCCTGAAGGAACTCTAGGGGCTGCATGTCTGCCCACTATGTCCTGAAGGGAGTTGAAAAGATTTTGTGTAGCTCAGGCTGCAGGTACCCCTGGATCTCTCACAGCCTTACAGTGCTGGACTCTACCGAGGTCTGAGGCCCAGTCAGCGGGTCACACCCATGTCATCCTCTGAGCTTTTGTTTATGTGGACTGGAGCTGCAGCCGTGATCCACAGAGGAGGGCGGGAGGTCGAAGCCTCCACATTTTACAGACTCACTGGAGAGCAGCTTTGAAAGCACTATGATTTACCCGGAATCGCAAGGGGCATTGCAAGTTCAGGGCACCATCCTGGGCACTGAAAGGCCTGTTTTTGTTGTGGCTAATGGGTATGGTTGTAAGTAGGGACTTAAATAGCCTTTTTCCTCCAGGATAATGGCCAGACACTGTCAGGAAGTTGCACAATGTCAAATCTGAGTACAGGACTCAGTATAGTTAAAAAAGATAGAGCAGGGTAGGTTGAATGCCAGGCTCATTGGGATGAATTTAGGCCTTTGTTTAAAATGAGCTTTTTAGCTAGAAAGCCTACACTTGTGCAAACGCTGGGAAAAGCCAGAGTCCACTGTGGAGTGTGGAAGACAGGGGGCTGGCAACTTTAGGAGGATACTTGTATCAATTCCCAGTCACATTCTTTGAAAAATACCCTACTTCAGAGGAAGAGGATCAAACAGTGGGGCTGGATATGGGTCAAAGGTTTAAGGAAGGCTTGCGTGTCCACACAGGACTTCCTTCCTCTGGGGGGTGGCCTACTGGAATCCCTGCCCTGGACAGTGTTCTCTCAATGCCCTGGGGATGGTTCCCAAGCTGGAGCCCCCACACAGGTGGACAATGTCAGGGGAGCTGTAATGGTACCAAGGGTGAGGAAGGAAGAGCTGTGGAATTTGGGGGAGGACCCTAATGAGTGGAGGGGATGGCAAGCATGAAGAATGAAGATAGTTCCTGAGTGTGCGAGTTGGAATGTAGAGCTGACAGACTGCTTCTTTCAGACACACTGTGCCAAGGGACGGCTGACAAGGAGAGATGTGTCTCTTGCCCGCCTCTCTTCCACTTTGGGTTTGCCCCCTTGCTCTTTGTGGCAGAGGGTCAGTAGCCTTAGACACAGCCTCAGGGATGCTGGCTCTCAACACCAGAGGGATAGCAAAGTCGTCTCCTCAGAGGGTCTTCCTGTAAGATCTACAGTGGGGAGGGGGAGCCATAGGCTACATGGAGGGAGTTCAGCACAGATGGGGGACTTCTCCACATGAAGGAAGGGTGGACACACACCTACGCTCAGACACGGGATTGAATTCGCTTCAGCTGTCTATCTCTAAAGTACATGTGTTTAATATTTAATGGAACATTGCTTAGCTATCACTAAATGTATTTTTTTTAAAAAACCTGGGTTTCTTTTTTTTTTTTAAACTTTATTTATTTATTTGCCTTGGTGTTTTGCCTGAACTGGAACTACAGACAGTTGTTAGCTGCCACGTGGGTGCTGGGAATCGAACCCGGGTCCTCTGGAAGAGCAGACGGTGCTCTTAACCGCTGAGCCATCTCTCCAGCCCTAAATGTATTTTTTAATTGCACTTACTCATTTTGTGGGGGAGGGGGTATATGTGTGCCATGCTACATGTATGAAGGACAGAGGGCAATCTGAGGAAGCCTGTGCCCTCCTTCTACCATGTAGGTTCCAGGGATTGAACTCGGCCTGGCAGGCTTGTCAGAAAATGCCGATAGCCAATGAGCCATCTTGGGAGCTGTGCTATAGTCTTTAAAATGACTTTATGCTTTTAGAGTAGTTTTAGTCTCACAGAAAAAACTGGGAGGAAGATGCAGAGATTTCCATTGGGTAATGGTAGGGCATTTCTCCCGCTCCCAAATGCCCCAGTGGTACATTTGCAGCACTAAGGAACCTCCACCTATCCATTACCACCCATGGTCCCCATTTGGTTAGGGTTTGCTCTCGGTATCCCTCAAGAGTACGAAGATAGGTGCATGTGTGGATTTTCAGCACCCTAAAAGCCCCCAGCTTCTGCCTGTTCATCCCTCCTGGGTTAGCTTTCTGCCAGTGTAACAAAATAATGGGAATTATTAACTAAGGAAGGATAAAAGGTACACTCGGGCTCACGGGCTTAGAGGTTTTAGTCCTCAGTAGACTGACCTGTGGCTTTCAGGACTGTCCTGGTGCAGCATTGTGAATAGGAACTCCAGAAAAGAAGCTGTATCTGTAGAGACTGACTAATGGGTTAAAACTTCAGACTGTGGAGAAACTGGAATGTTGCAGGTCCAGAGGTCCATTACTTTATCTTGGGCTACTTCTAGCCCTCTGGAACAGCCATTGCTGGCCCACCTCCGTGTAAGAACTAACATCCTGTGACTAGTAGGGTGGAATCTATTAATAGACAGACCTATGACTGTCATTGGATAGCATTTTGGGCTGACAGAAAAGCCCCTTCTACCTCACTGTACTTGCCTTTCTGATGTCTCTACCAACATGTTTTAAATTTACCTTGAGTCATGATTTTCTTTTTATGATTTTGTAAGACTATAAAACCTCACAAAACTTCTTCCACGTTGAAATTTGGAATTTGGGGTACACTAAATCTGTGCTCCTGGACCGTGGTCACCTAAAATGGCTCCAGAATAAATTATCTCTTAGTCCTCATAAGATGATAGCTGTGGTTTTTTACATTGGCAGCACCATATGATGGGCCTATATAGCAGAGGCTAGGTCACCTCATATCCATCAGGAATAAAGAGACAGACAGGAACATCCCAAGGTTCCCCTTTAATTCCACACTGACCAAACTCTAACTTCTTTCCATCAGGCCTCAGTTACCATAGTGCCAAGCTGAAGACCATGCCCACAACACACAGGCTTTTGTAGAACATTCAAGATCCAAACTGTAGCATTCCATCCCACCTAGCCTCAGATAGCTACTGGCCTTACTGCCTCTATAGCCTTGACCCTTCTGGAATACTGGATAGTAGAAGCTAAGACTGACTTCTTTCTCTTATCAATACACATGGAAGGTTTTTGCTTCTTTTTATGGCTTGAGA
Source organism: Sigmodon hispidus (assembly GCA_004025045.1). NCBI lineage: Eukaryota > Metazoa > Chordata > Mammalia > Rodentia > Cricetidae > Sigmodon > Sigmodon hispidus. The sequence goes on from PVIH01004443.1 coordinate 97,513, forward strand.
GTTCTTTATTTTTTTTAACTTTGTTTTTTATTTTGGGTTCATTGGCATTTTCCCTGCATTTCTGTTAGAGAGTGCCAGATCTCCTGGAACAGTTGTGAGCCGCCACATGTGGGTGCTGGGACTTGAACCCAGATCCTCTGGAAGAGCAGTCAGTGCTCTTAACCTCTGAGCCATCTCTCCAGCCCATGGTTCTTTACTTTCTACTGCTAAATAATATTCCATTGTTTGGCTGTACTGCTGTTTTACTTATTTGCCTGAAGGGCATTTGGGTTATTAATATCAATTTTGATTATTAATAAAGTTGTATATAACCAACCACGTGAAGCTGGCTAAGTTCCAACTCCTTTGGAGGTGGAGTTAATGGTTCTCTCAGCCTTAAGTCTTCTGGCTCCTTTGGGTTCCTGGAAGAACACCTTATGAAGTAGAGGAAGTCCCCTTCTGTGCCTGATGCTTTGGGGGAAAGTTGATATTCTGATAGCAGAGTTTAAAGGGTTAAGGTGAGTTCACATTCAGAGCTCTGAAGATTTCTAGCACTCTGAGCAATACTTCTGGTACCTTTGTGGGAAGAAGCTCATAAGGCTATGTAGAGCTGGCCTAGGACTGGAGCCCAGTACACCGAGAGGCCTTTATTTCCAAACTTCTTCAGGAGAAATTCCTCCAGTGGGAATTTCTGGAGGGAAGAAGGGAAGATGTCAGAGGAGATCTCACAGTAGGGAAGTTGTGGGCTATAGGACATGTACCGTGGTGCTGAGGTCCCATCCATGACATCGGGGCCGATGACTGCCATCTATGTCTAAGCTCACCTTATCTCTGGGCCCCACAGACCCTCAGGGAAAGCAGGCAATGACATAATTAAATGTTTCTCAAATGCTTTTTTTTCCTCCTCTTTGAGACAAGAAGAGAGGCAGGTGGGGTGGAAGTTTCTTGATACTGCATCTCTTTCCCAGTGTTATTTCTGTGTCCTCCTGAGTGCTTGGGTGGACTGGTATAGTCTCCTGTGACTGGCTAGTGTCAGGACACCAGAATCTTACTTCATGATTGCCCCACTCTGTCCCAGTGTAGTGGTGACTGAGGATTCTTTTTTTTTTTTTTTTTTTTTTTTTTTTTTTTTTTTTTGACTGAGGATTCTTTACTGCTTAGAAACTACACCAAGGAAGTTATATTGTGTCCTGTCTGACTGAAATCTTGAAGCAGAGTAGAGAAGGGTTTCATAACCCTCGTACAGGACTTCTTAGCATAACTCTTAAATGGGAAAGCCAGGAGTTTGATGCTCTTCCAAACTAGGTCAGTAAAACCCTGTCCTGTCCCAGTGGGCAGGAGCTGCCCCTTGTAAATTATAGCTCTTTATCCTGGATTTATTTTCCCCACAACTGGGTAAATTCCTGCCAAGCTAACAGCTGGGAAGCCAGCATCCTCTGCATTGTTTTAAGGATGGTGCCATCTTTGTTAGGCAAGGCTCATGGCTTCCTGGCAGTGGCCCACAGCAGGTTCTTACTAATATATTTGCAAATGAGAAGAGAATTGGAGAGTGGGAATCCAATTTGCTCTGTCAATCACTGTGGATTTTCTTTTTGCATGGCCCACAGAGACAGGCAGATTTACTACAGTTGAGCAACTTTCTGTGCTGGCTCAGGGGTCTGCAGTGTCACCAGGAGCCACGTGGTCCCACTCTTCCAGTGTGGGTGGAAAGGGAGCACAGAGCACAGGTCCCTGGAGCCTGTTTCCAGGAGTTCTCATCTGGCAGTCAATGTCAGACAAACCCCTGTGGGAATAACACAGACCGGTGCTAGGGACTTGGCGTCTGAACACCACACTACTGCTCTTGTACCTAAAAGGTTGCTGAGCACCATAGTAAAGAGCAGCTGAGGAAGGCAGAGGCTTGCTGTGAGCATTTTGTTTACTAAGTCAGCTCACCAAGCTCTGGTGGAGGCTGGGAAAGCCGAAGCTGACATGAGCATGAGCTGGTCCAGAGCCCCAGGCTATCAAATTTCATAAATGTCATAATGATTTGATTTTGCTTGTTTTCTGTATAACCCACATTCTTTAACATGTCTAAAATTTGTAATTGTTCATGTCTTTGTGTTCCTTTAATCAAAATTTTGTTTTCATCTTTTTTTTAATTCTTTCTTTAATTCAAAATGTAACAAATTTTGAAGATGCCTTAAAACAATGAATGTTATTACAAAACATTCAAAATTAACAGATGAAGTTATATTTTAATTTCCAGGATAAGAAATAATTTATTTTTAAAGCTTGGCAGTGATAGTGCACACCTTTAATCCCAGCACTTGGGAGGCAGAGGCAGGCAGATCTCTGTAAATTCAGGGCTAGCCTACTCTATGTAGTGAGTTCTAGGCCAGCCAGGGATACACAATGAGGCCCTGTCTCAAAGAACATTATTATTCCTTTATACATAGCATACATGCACACAAAATCTAAATCTCTGACTTGCTTTGAATAGCAGGTTGGCACCTAAATATTTTCCTGAAACCTGCAGGTAAGGCCTAGAGAAGCCTGTGACTTTTGTTCAGAATACTTCTTCAGAGAAGCAAGTTGTGGGAGATGCTGAGCTGTGGAGGCTGAAGGCCCTGAGCTCCCAGCTGCAGGCAGGTGTGCCATCGTGCATTTTCCAGCAAACTGAGTCTCAGCCCTGAATCTGTAGCCCAAGGAAGTCAAAGAAAACAACCCAGGACCCAAATGTTCTGTAACACAGCAAGACACAGCAACAGCTCCTTCTGCAAGGCTGCTGCTTAGAACTAGCATTCTCCTTACCCAGCATAGCAGACTTTAACGTCTTCGCTTCTCTTCTTTGTTGGTAGACTACCAGTGGACCAGAGACTCACAGAGAGCATCTCCAGATGAGATGCCAAGAACCCAGCTCTTTCCTGGGAAGTTTGGGGTAGGGCTGGCTTAAGTAGAGATAGACCACGGATAAGCCAGACATTACAACAAAACAAGGCGTACATCTAAATATATCTCATATTCATTCTTATCTGGAGTTGGAATTGAATGGCTACCTCATGTTTCCTTGGAAGGCTGACAGCGCTATTGCATGGTGCTGGCCCTGTCTGTGTTTGTTGATTGCATTTTGTAAACATCCTCCTTGGATTGTCCTGTTACTTCCCTGCCAGGTGAAGCCTCTTGACTTAGGGGGAGAGCTGCAGGGCAACTGTTAGGGGCCTGGGTGTGTTTGTGTGGTCCCAACCACCAGGCCATAGTGAGGGTGTGGTCCTGCTCCACAGGCAATGTGGAACATTGCATCCTGCAAGAAGAGCTTCTGCTTAGTTGGAGTTGACTGCATGGAGCTGCAGTCTCCCAGGGAAACCTACAGGATGCCTTGGTCCAGCAGCACATAGATTTCCTGCTGCATAGGGTTAGTTCATCTTTGCCACTTTCCTTGGTGCAAAGGGAATTCTTCGGCATCACTGATGACCTCTTCTGATTTATTAGTCTGTCTTAGGCCTGGAGAGAGGAGAGCCCAAGAGGTGGGCTCAAGGGATGGAAAGGCAATCAGCCAGTCATCAGGGAGGTTATGGAGAAAGTTATAATTAAATATAGAATTTAGCAGAGAAGTGCCCTGGGAATCAATAGAACCCAGATGCTCCTTAGGAGATGATGATACTAGGGACAGAGGACAGAGGTCTCCTGGGTCATCACTGAAGGGGAACATCTGGAAGACCAGGTATGTAATGGAATTCAGGCATTATTTAGGGAGACTTAGTAGCTCCTGAGAATCAGGTCCCCTATGGGATGTGGCCAGAATCAGTTGGGAGCTGGGGACACCCAGTTCCATGCCCTGTGTCACTCCTGCATTCTGGGGAGCAGATCCTATGGTGTGGGACCATTTTTCTCTCCAGAATTGTCTTAAGGTTCAGATTGTACCATGAGTGTAATATACCCCTCAGTAATTAATAATTAATTCTTTATACAGTATATTTCAAGCGAATTTTATTATAATATAGGAATGGCCACCCAAGGACAAAGTGGCCTGTCTTTAGGTGTGTTCAACACAGAGAGCAAGCAGGGGGTTGGAGCAAAGCCGAGGTGAACCAGGAACCACAGGCTATTGGGATAACAGCTGATCACTGTGGGGCACGGCACGCAGGAGCTGTGGTCCCGTTTCTCTTTTGCCTCTTGTCTGGACTGGACTGGAGAGAGACTTCCCACTCTTCCCACAGCCATGTCATGCATGGGCAACTGCAGGACTGCAGTCAGATGTCCAGAGGGACTGGCCTCCTGCTAGTCTGTCTGAGGATGAAGGGCCCAATGCAGCTCCTCCCCTCCTCCAGAGATGAGAAGAGAGGACACAGGGAGAGGGAAGGGCTGAGTCAGCCTGTGGCCTGCTGACCCTTCCCGATGCAGAGAAACGCAGATCACTGACTCTGTTTTCTGGTAGCCGCTGCTGACAGCTATGCAATGTCAGGAGAGAGTTAATCAGCTTCTTCCCAGTTCAGAAAAGAACAAAGTAGACTTTTAACTTTTATGCCTTTTTAAGAAGATTACATCCGGTACCATTCTTCTTCAGAGAAGCTGGTAACCAAAGGGCTGTGGGTTGTGTGGCATCCAGAGATAAGGTGGTGTGGATGTGACTACTAGGTGTCATTCACTAGTGGGTTCCAACCTTATCCTGATGGCTTCCTGTGACCTCTGTCATTCTACAACAGATGTTGGGGCTCAGTTTCCCTCTGAGCATGACACTATGACCATGTACACAGAAAAGGAGAAGGAGGATTGGCTCACCCAGGACTCATTCCCTCCTTTTGCCTCCTGTCCAGGGCTCCGTGATGAATTGTTCTTTCTTGTGCCTGGGTTAGGATCCTATGGTAAGGGCGGAGTAATCCATCACCAGAAGCTAGTCAGAAAGCCATAAATACTCCCGGAGCTTGTGGCTAAATTATTTAATACAGTGCATAAATTCTGGAAGGGCCTAGAAAAGGGGACATGGCCCTCTTATTTGAGGGACCCAGCTGTCTCTCAAGGTTTGCAGAGCCCATATCCCAGATACCTCCCAGGAATATCTCCTACATAAAGTAAAACTGCAAATATGTAGCATACTGCTCTCTGCCTCATGGACTCAGGTCTTTTCTATCTTTTACCCCCACAGTGTCTGGCATATGGCTTCTGGTTCCTACATTCCCTCATGGTTACAAAGTGGCTGCTGCAACCATTATATGTACATTTCATCATCCTCTTTTAAACAGTTGTCTGGGAAGTCTCACCCAACAATGTCCTACAACTTAGTTACCTCTAAAGGAACACAGGATGCTGATTCACAGGGCATGCTGCTTGCCTGGTACATGGGAGTTTTATGACTAGCCAGCAAGACAGGAATGGTTGTTAGCTGCAGAGACCTGAGCATGTGACTGTGGGTGAGGTACACAGTGTCTCCTCTCTATACCCCACCCCTTTTTCCATATCACCTTGAGCCATAGCCCATGTGTGACATCTTTCCCGCAATGGAGCTTAGGCATCTGACTGACGGGTTGATGACCTCATTTGCTGTAAGGTCACCACTGCTAAGTGCAGAACCTGGACCTACAGAGAATTCTCAGGCTGGGGGATATGAGGGTTATAATACTGTGTGTGTATGTGTGTGTGAGAGAGAGTGTGTGTGTGTGAGAGAGTATGTGTGAGTATGTGCGTGTGAGTGTGTATGAGAGTGTATGTGTGAGAAAGTGTGTGTGAGAGTACGTGTGAATGTGTGTGAGTGTGTGTGTAAGAGTGTGTGTGTGATAACATGATGGGGAGATAGATGCATCTATCTTAGGATTAGAAATGGAGAAAACAGCTGGGGTGGGGGAGGGCTGCCTTGCCCACCTCCTTTAGCTTTGTGCTACACCCTGCAATTTAGCCAGACGATCACTCTCCTAATTAAAGTCCACTGCTGTAATGACCATCATTTCTCAAACCAGAGGATCTCTTTCTGTCTCTCCCATCTCCATTTATTTTTGTGATCGTCTCACTGTGTAGCCCTGGCTGGTCTGGGACTCACTCTGGAGACTAGGCTGGCCTTGGTCACAGTCTGATCCTGCTGCCTTTGCCACCTGGGTGTTGGGAGCCCAGATGTGTGCCACGATGCCCAGCCCAAAGGACATTTTTTTTAAAAAACAGAATTTATCCTCAGATTGCTTCAGTGCCTGAGGTCCCTTGTCAGTGTGTAGAGAGGGAAGGGCGGTGTTTTTCTTCACATTTGAGCACAAACATGGAGGGAAAGGCCCGGTGAGCTGCTGTGACTGGGTGGGAACCTGTCCTCACACTAATGTTCTTATGAGAGTGTTGGTGGGGGTAGAGAATAAAACAGTAAACAAGAGTAACGATGTGTCCCCAGCCTGCACCTATGGTCTCTAGGTAGCTCAAGCTTGGGAAAGTTGACTTTCCAGACTTCTAGAAAGGCAGATAAAAATAATGTCACTCAAGTGAAATGCCTCCTTGACTAACCCATTTTCAGACTAACAAAATAATATGAAACCAAACCAATCCCAAACCTAGGATTATAGATCCCAGAATAAAACCTGGGAACACAGACCCCAGCTCCAAACCTATGGCCATGGAGAAGCTCAAATCCAAACTGAGGGCATGGAGCCCAGGCTGCCCTGATGGAGTTCTGATCCCTGAATCAGGACGGACAGATAGATCCCTGACACAAGGCTTGTGAGACCTCTGTTTACTATTTCAAGCCACACCTCTTTGTTATATCACAGTTCCTCACACTTGTCCACGAGCCATCCTGCAGCTGTCAGGGACTCTTAGCTGCTTCTTCAGATCACCATCCCTTAGGCTGGCTCCCAAGTCACGTAAAGCGTACATTAAATAAACATGTGTGCCAGTCTCTTTCTAGGCTATCTGTCCTGAAGAGTCTGAGCTGCTTGATTAATTCTACTGGACATTTCAGCCAGTCTCCCACACAGTGAGGGCTGCTCAAGGAGAAGGAAACATGGCTGGAGCCACTGCCTGGAAGGAGCGCAGTGGGTCATGCATGCGCTCACTGTGGTGACAACCACTTGCCTTCTGCTCCCTAAGACTGCAAAAGGCTGCTGCCAGGTGGTGCTATGACTTCCCCAACTGTATCTCCATTTGGAGACACAGAACCATGGGACCAAGGCAGGGCAGGGAGAGAATTGTGTGGGGTAGCATCTGTTTTGGTTGACTCAGGGAGAAATAATGACTTCCCAGGGCCATCCCTTTTTCTCTTTACCCTTTGACTTGGCTGCTCTTGTTGTCACGGAAACTGAGGCATGTGGTTGCCCTTCTGCTTCCTTTGTAATGTGACTGTAGCTTTGTGTGTCACAGTGCATTTTTCCTACTTCCGGGGTTCCAGTGTCTTGATTTGCTTGTGATAGGATGTGAAGTATCCTTTCCTGTTGAGGCCTAAGAGACCTACAGTCTTGTGCTTTCCCACAGGATGGGTACAGCCATGGACTATAGCCAATTGAGCATGCCCACAGAGCATAGCAATAGAACATTTTGGGAAAGCATGCTCACAGAGTATGCCCATGGAGCATAGCTTTGAAGGATGTCCACACATGTCCATGGAACTTGTCTGTACAACATAGGCACCTTGGACCATAGCCATGGAACATGTCCATAGAGTAACATCCAGGCTACTCACAGGAAACAATAAGACCTCAGTGGCATCATAGAACATGGGGCTTTTGTTTTCCAGACTGGGTACTCTCTGGCAGGCCTGTGATGGAGCCCTAGGGAGATTCCTATATCTCTATCTATTCTTATATCTATATCATAGATTCCTATATCTATGTCAAGTGGCACTTCTGAGCCTTGCTGAACCCTCTTAGGCCAGTGGTCTCTTCCAGATGTAGAGAGGGCTCAGCCACTGAGGTTTTGTGGTTATTTCATGCAAGTAACATGCCCCCCATACACACACAGGGCACAGGGAAGTTTGACCTCACTCATATCTCTGAGCTTGAGTGCTGGGAGAGCATCCCCAGCACTTACAGCAGTTAGGAGGCACTTAGGGATGGGACAACACTTAGGGATGTTATGATAGAGCCACTGCAGGCACAGATCTTACCAGTCACAAGCGTCACTTCTTAGGTTCTGGTGCATGTAGTCAGAAGTTTCTGGCCCAGCCTAGCCCATAGGTCTGGATCCACAATCCCACCATTGCTTATTCAGAGGCTTATATTAATTACAGACTGTTTGGCTTATGGCTCAGGCTCATTACTGACTAGCTCTTACAACTTAATTCAACCCATTTTATTAATCTATGTATTACCACATGGCTCTGTGGCTTTACCTGTGTTCCATTAGAGCTTGCTTTCTGGGCAGCAGCTTGCAGTATCTCCCTGCCTCCACTTTTCTCTATCTTTATCTCTGCTTGGATTCCCCACTGGCCTCTGAGCTGCTCTGCCATAGACCAAAATAGCTTCTTTATTAACAAATAGTAATAAAGCATATTCACAGTATATAGAAAGACATCCCATATCAGATATATGCTGGAGAGATTCTGGTAGGACAGACCTGGGAAAGGTAGCTGGTCCCTAAAAAGGCTATTCAATTGCCCCTGGACATTGTCCTCTTTGGATATGACAGTCTCACCATTGATAGACCTGGGATCCTGAGGATGCCTTGAAGGCCCTAAACCACCCTTCTTGGGGGTTCACCTGGGCTGCTCCTGGTTATTTACTAGGTCATGGCCTCCACCTATTTAAGTTAGTTTAGGTCAAGCATGCTGCTTATCTATAGCATGTACCTGCTGGCTTTGAACCACTTCTTCTGAGAAAACTGAGTCCGTAGCTCAGACCAGCAGGTGTGCTCTGCCTCTGCCTGAGTGAACAGTGCTCACAGTCTACATGTGTTAAATGGAGCGCTAAGGAATAAGGATGAAGAGCAAGCACACAGCTGGTTTGGTCATTCGTGACCCACCTCTGCCTTATGACTTTCCTATTGTGATAGGAAGATCACAGGTACTTTTCTAGGCTTCTGGGGGTTGACAAGAGAGAAGTAGAATTTCTGTAGAGAGAGTAAGACGGTAAGGATGGCTGAGAGAAGGCCCTAGGAGAAGACATGGGAAGTATGGAGGGGGGAGGGCTAATACTGTGGGCTGGCCCTTGACCACCATTCATTGTGGACAAAGACTTGGCATCATACATACTGAGGTAGCTTGAATGTAACTGGTCCCCATAAGCTTACAGGGAGAGGTACTTTTAGGAGGTGTCACTTTGTTGGAGTGGGTATGGCCTTGTTGGAGGAAGCATGTCACTGTGGGGGTGTATTTGAGGTTTCCTATGCTCAGGATACTGCCTAGTGTCTCATTTGACTTTCTGTTGCCTACAAGATGTAGGACTCTGAGCTACTCCCCCAGCACCACATCTGCCTGCACACCCCTGTGCTCCGTATCATGATGATAATGGACCGAATCTCTGAAACTGTGAGTGAGCCATCTCAATTAAATGTGTTTTCTTTATAAGAGGTGCTGTGGTCATGGTGTCTTCTCATAGCAATAGAAATTCCAACTCACACACTCCCAGGGGTGCTAGCAGAAGAAAACTAATGAGTCTGTTGGTTTGCTTTCTGTTGCAGTGATAAACATGATGGAGTAATTTGGGGGATGAAAGGGTTTATTTCAGCCTACAGGTTATAGTCTATCATCAAGGGGAGCCAGAAAGCTGGAGGCAGGAATTGAAGCAGAAACTGTGGAGAAGTGCTGCTTACTGGCTTGCTTCTAAACTACATTTCTAAAACAGTCCAGGCCCACCTGTCTAGGCATGGTAGCATTCACAGTGGACTATGATTTCCTATATCTATTTGCAGTCAAGAAAATACTCCACAGAGTTGCCCATAGGAAATCCTTGATGGATGCTCTCTAGCATGTCAACCTGACAATGGAAGCTCAATACACTAGGATTACTATTTTCCATTTACTGACATTTTGTGTAACGTTTTACCTGTGTAGACACTCATGAGTTGAGGTCAGAGGTTCATATTGGGTAGCTTTAATTACTCTCTGCCTTACTTGTTTTTGTTTATTTACTTTTGAGGCAGGGCCTCACTATATAGCCCTGGATAACCAGGAACTCAATATGTAGACCACACTGGCTTCAAACTCACATGATATCCACCTGCCTCTGTTTTCCAAGGGCTGAGATCAAAGATATGCACCACCATGTCCCAGCTACTCTGCCTTATTTTTCAGACAGTCTTTTACTGAACCTAGAGCTCAACAGTTTAGCGAGAGACTGGCCAAAGAGTTCCAAGAATCTTCCATCCAGTCTTTGTCTCCCCAATACTGGGGTTATAGGTGTAGTGGAACTATGTTCCGTTACATTGTAAATAATTGTCCCCTACTGGCTTAAAAAAAAAAAAAACAGACAGGAAGTATGAGCAGAGCTACCAGACTAAGAAAACTCTGGGAACAGGAAGAGCAGAGCAGAGAAGCTGTAGAGACATCACAATATGATGCCAGCAGATGCAGAGAGAAGTTGAAATGCTGCTCGGAGAAAAAGTGCCAAGCTGCATGGTTGAACAAGATAAGAAAGATGAGTTTGTTTAAGAGTAAAGAGTTAGCAAATTATATGACTGGGTACAAGGCCAATCAGCATAAAATTAATGTAAGCTTCTGTGTGTTTCTGTGGGACTGTAGGACTGCAGGTCTGGACCACAGGCTGGACAGGTCAGAAAACTCATACTACATACAGGCATGTTCTACAATATCTGGTCAAACTCAACTTCCCATGTTTGGTGAGCAAGCACTACTTGACTGAGCCACCTATCAGCTTCATGTTCTTGGTTTACACAAAGGTCTCAATACCTTCTTAGTCTGTAATTCTTCTTAATGGCTGATTGTGGGTATGAATGTAAAACTTTAAATTTTAAAACCACAAGATTGCTAAGAACATTCATGTTCTTTTTGACCTACCATGAATAGAAAGAAAATAAGTTACATCAACCAAATCTTTACAAAATGCTAAGGGGAGGGTTGGTTATTAAGTTTATAACCATGATGTGCTTAAAAATAACTTCAAGAGGGTGTTTTCATATGTATAAAAAGGAATATGTACTGTAGACCCATGGTTTAAAAACTTTTTCAAGGATAAAAACATACATACTCTCATATGTGTGTATGTATGTGTGCTTTTAATTTTTAGTTAAAAATGGATCAAATCTAAGAAAAATATAAGTTAAGCAATGCAATATGTAGTTTAAAAACCAGAAAATTATGGTGCTGGAGAAGAATTATTCAATTTTGCTATAAAGCATGAGCTACACAGTCTCCCAACCTAGCTCAGATTTGCTGCTTGGTTTCATGATTCTTCTTGAGTTTTAAATTTTGTTTTAGCAGAACTTAGCATCACTATTAGATTTCAGACTCCTTCATGTATTTTAAAGGGTCCCAGTGGTCGTGGTCAACATCTCTATCCTTGGACTTTCCCAGGCTACAGCAAACTTTTGCTTTCAATTATGGTTTCAATTTTTTTTTTTTTTAAAAACTTTATTTATTTGCCTTGGTGTTTTTGCCTGGAACTGGAACTACAGACAGTTGTTAGCTGCCATGTGGGTGCTGGGAATCGAACCCGGGTCCTCTGGAAGAGCAGACGTTGCTCTTAACCGCTGAGCCATCTCTCCAGCCCTATGGTTTCAATTTTTATAGGAACCTCATACAACCTTTGTAAATTCTTCCATATTTAGCACAGGTGCTTTGAACTAAGGTTTCTTTGTTGACTAAAGGGTGAGAATATTCTGAGGACCTGGAGGGCAGAGCCCAGTTTGAAGGATTCATTCACACATTGGTACCTGAGGGTGGGGCCCAGGTCTGTGAGTGAACCCGGCAGCCAATGGATTCAAAAGTTGGATTTGTGCCACAGGTCTCAGCCAATAGCTGCTGTACTTTACTTACCCCTTTTGCCCAATCCTGGAATGCCAAGGTGTGTCGCACCTTACCTATGTATGTTTTTCTTTAAAGACCCCAGCCCATTGGGCAGCAGGGTCCTTAGCCTTTCCTGCGCTGTGGTGGACCAGGGCTATTGACCTAGGTTCCTTAGAACCTGTATGTAACAATAAAATGCTCATGCATATTATAGCATGTACAGCGGAAATTTGGAGATGCAGGCATAACAAACATAACTTTAAATGCACAAGCCTCACACGATTTGGCAGATTTGAGATTTGAGAAATGAGGTTCTCATGCCTTTAAACCCAGGACTATGCCCTCATGGCCGGCCAGCTTGAGAGGAGCTGAATCATGCTTTCTGTTCCTTTTGTATTTCTTTGTGTGTGTGTGTGTGTGTGTGTGTGTGTGTGTGTGTGTGTGTGTGTGTGTGAGAGAGAGAGAGAGAGAGAGAGAGAGAGAGAGAGAGAGAGAGAGAGAGAGATCCTTATTTTCAGCCTCCTACTGAAGGGAGGCAGACAATCGCATACCTAAAATGTAATCGGCCTCAAACACAGAATTTCTCTGTGTATCAGACTTGACTTCATGGTTGCAGGTCTTGCTGAATGGGAGGAAATAGGTGGTGCTCCCAGTGAGACAGACAGAAACTCTGACTCAAGCAGGCTAAAACCTAAAGAGGAAATGGATCACCTCACACTCCAGGAAAAAGGAAGTGCAAGGCAGGTGTGGCCTGCCAGTGGGATGAATCAGACTTTTAACAAAGGCACAGGCTTTCTGTTCCTCCCCAGGCCGCCTCAGTGGGGCTTTGGCCCAAATATGCCTTGCCTTCTCTTCTCCAGGCTCTGAGAACAGAAACAGGGTGGGGTCCTTGGTTGCACAGTCTTGGGATGTGACCTTCTGCAGCCAGCTGTGCTGATTTAGACTCTTCCCTCCTCAGGGCACAGGTCCTTAGAGGAGACAACTTGTTAGTAATGTAGATACCAGCACCTAGGCAGGCCCAACCCTGGGGTGGGTCGGCCAGCTGTAATTAACCAATCAATCCTAAGGTGTCTGATGCTCATCAAGGCTGTGGTTTACTCAGTTGAGGCTAATCAGGCCCACTCTTGCAACCTAGGAAGGAAATCCCAGGGGGTGGGGAGGTGAGGGGGAGATAAAATTCTAAACAAAACTGGTCCTGTCAGGGGAACAAAGTGCCCCTGGTTAGCATTGGGGCAGATTCTCACATCCTCCCCTGTCTTATAAATGGCAGAGAGAAAAAAGAGTCCCAAGGAGATCAAATGGAGGCTCTGCCAACGGGCAAAGTGCTGTCCAGCCTCTGAGGTAGAGGGAGGATTTGGGGGCTGAGTTGGCTGTTGGAATGGAGGCGGCACACATGTGCAGAGCATCCACAGTCTCCCAGTGCTAGGATACAGAGGCGCCGCTGGAGAAAGTCCATGCAGTACCCAATAGCTGCTGCGTTGGAACCCTACATTTCTCCAGGGATAGAGTGTGGGCCAGGCTGTGATCGAGGTAAGGTAGTGAGAGCAGAGGAGGCACCCTGGAAGCTGGGGAGAGGGTCATAGACTCTGGTGGGAACCCTCATAGCAGGGGCAGGAACAGAGGGGCTCCTGGATGGGAATGTGGCCATCTTGGGCTAGCTTTCTCGTAGAATAATTTTTTTCTTCTACCCTCACAGCAGCTTTGAGGTGGTTGTTGTGGGTGTTGAGGGTAGTGACGGGATGGGAGTGACTGTATCAGCCACACACACTGGGCTGTCCACAAGGTGTGGTGAAGCTCTTGCTGGTTCCTGTACCACCGTTTCTTCTTCACACTTCTGCACTCACTTGCTCCCTCTCACTTCCGTTCTTCCTTCAGTTCTTAAGCGTCTTCCTCTCCCCTGGGCTTTGCCTAGGGCCCTCCTTTTTATGTCCCTGTTTGGAGGACGTTCCCAGTAGCTCATCTGCCATGGAATGTACAGAGTCAGAAAGTGTGTTTTCACATACGCGCACACACTCACGCCCCGGATTGATCAACCTGTGACCTGTTCTGTGGTGTGGCCCAGGGTCCAGGGGTCTAAACAGCTAGCTTCCACCCGAGTGGACAGAGGGTGCTGATCTCAGCCAGCATATCTACCCATGTGACCCAGGCAACCCTGTCATCTACCCATTTCTCAATTCTCTTGTGGTTTTGTGGTCAGCCTCAGATTAAATCATCATTGCCTGGAGGATGAGATGCTTAAGAGAGTTGCATTCTCCCACAGTCACCTGAGATTCGGGCACAGTCACAGGCTGACGTAGATCAAGGAGCCTAAGAAGGCTCTGATTTCTGACAGCATGTGGGGAAGAGGGGGCTTAACCTGCTTGGTAGAGATTGGAGACGGGAAATATGTAGTCATTTTTGGTCAAATCTGACTAAAAAGAAACTGTGTGTATGGACTTATGTACACACACATACACTGTGACAGATAATTTTTTTTTTTAGTAAGGTTTGACCAAAAATGACTGCATGTTTCCCCTGTGTTATCAGCCAATGGGTAATGTTTATCTCCCTATCACTCTCCACCTTACGTTTAAAGTCTGTAAATTTAGGGAGCTGAGGGTTTACTAACTAAGCTGCTAGCCTAGTGGGACAGCAATCTGTGGGAATCCTCTTGTCTCTGCCTCCCCAGCACTGGGTATACAGACAGGTACTACAGCTTTTTACATGGGTGCTGAGGATCCAAAGTCAGGCCTTTGAGTTTTTGAGACAAGCACTTTGCTGACTGAGCAATGTAAGCAGCCTTAGGTTCAGAGATGTGTAAGCAGTCCCCATTTCAGTTCCCGGCATTCCCTGCAGGTGGTTCACCAATGCCTGTAACTTCACCTCCAGGGAATCTAGTGCCCTCTTCTGGCCTCCAAGAGCATCTGCACTCACATGCATATACCACCACATTTACATACGCACACATATATATGCATATATAACATATATACATAAAATTAAAAATAATTTATTAGAGAAAAATCTTCTGTCTTCATTGGCTAGCTTATTTATCAGGAAAAAAGAAAAGCAAAAAAAGGGTTTTGTTTTTTGGTTTTTTGATTTGTTTTTTTTTGTTTTTGTTTTTTTTTTTTGCTAGAAATAGAAATGGTGACACTTCCCTCCGATGGGTGAGGTTTTGGGGCTGTTCCTCAGAACAGATGGATTTCTGGAGAGGATAATTGAGCCAGCCATTTGGAGACAGCTGCCAGAAATGCTGCCTTCTGAGGTAAGAGCCGCTAGTGTTCCCTGACCCTCCATCCTAGCTGGCCCAACCAATGAGCTTTCTCATGTCCTTCATTTAAACACAAGTCTTTCAAGGTCATATACATTGCATACAGGTCACAAAGGTTGCAGAGAGCTTATTTAAGTGACTTAATTAGTTTATTATACCATAGGGAAAAATGAGTCATAGAAAAGAGCTGCAGAGAGTGAAATCTGTGTTGGATTTTCAGATGCTATTGTGTGAATAGAGACATGATGGAGTATACTTTAAAAATAAAAGGAATCCTTTGCCAGTGTCTTTCATAGTCTGTACTCTTTGATGGGGAACAGGGGGGGTAGGAGGGGGAAAATGGGCCAGCTGTGTAACAATAATTCTGAAGATGGCTGAGGGTAAGCAGCCCAGTATTTGAGGGGTATTTTATAAGGAACAATAGCAATTCAAAAAAATTCATTTAAAGACAACTTTACATTAAAACTCTTTTTATTGCTTTTCCCCCTCTGTGAAGTAAATATAATCTCATTATTTAAAAACAAGACAAAATCTCAACAACAGGGAAGTGAAAAAAAAATGAGCAGAACTAAAATCTTCCATAATTCCTATGGTCTGTGTTCAGCCCAGAGACAGTCTGGCTAGGAGTGCCATTTGGGGGTGGCTCTCTGTTTACATAGGTCACAGCAGTGTGAGCTGAATCACACCCGACATGTGCCTCTTTATATTTTCTTAAGAATGTTCTTTAGGTATCTCGCCACCCAGGACCTGTGAGTCTTTTTTATACTTCTTCGTGTGTGTGTGTGTGTGTGTGTGTGTGTGTGTGTGTGTGTGTGTGTGTATGTGTGTGTGTGTGTGTGTGTGTGTGTGTGTGTGTGGTGTATGGGAGTACACACTAGAAGGCCAGAAGAGGACATTAGGTATCCTGCACCACCACTTTCTGACTCTTAAGACCGAAGCAGAGGTAAGGGAGCAGCCAGCAAGCCGCAGGGATTTTCCTCTCTTCCTCACAAGAGTTGGCATTACAGGTACATGTATGCCTGTGTCTGGCTTTTTACATGGGTTTTTGGGATCTGAATTCAGCTCCTCAGGGAAGAATGTGAGCTTGCTGACAGAGAAAGGGGCTAAAAGTAGAGATAGCTTCCTGGGATCTTCTCCCTCCCACCGGTGACCTTTCTCTTGGGTTAAGGGACTGGTCCCAAGAGAACCCAAACATCTGCACCCCAATGATCAGCCCAGGGGAGATGTGCACCCCTGGGTGGGGGAACCTTTTTGTTCCAGGAGAGGGTCACAGAGGTTTGTGGCTGGGTAGGAGCATACTGGCTTCACGTGCTTCTCTTAGGCCATGAAGACAGGCTGTACAGTGTTCCCACAAGTCACTGCAAGACCCGTGGTCTGTGGTCGATCCTGAAAGCCAAGGTTTGAAGAAAGCAGCCTCTGCACCTACCCTCCCCTCAGAAGGGAAGTTAAAAAAAAAAAATCAGAAAAATTAAAATGTCCCCTCAGAGTCCTCCCGAAAGGGAGGCTGGGGTTGGTAGCAGCTGTGGACTTGGTCCCGCATGGAGTTCCTTTCAATTGATAGGAAAGTCTGCTAAACCGGGGCCTTCTTAGAACCTTCTCTGGCTCTGACTTTCCTGCCTGCCTGTCTTAACTGTCTCAAGAAAGAAAAAGGAAGCAAAGAGAATGGATACATTTATTTATTTATTTATTTATTTGTTTGTTTGTTTGTTTATTCATTCATTTATCTAAAGACAATTGAAGAAGGGAAAAGGAATTTTTTCTTTTAAAGCTGATGAACTTACATATTTGGGCTTATTGGGGGATTCCATTCTGTTTTATCATTTGGTCTGTGTGGCTTTATATCGCTACCATTCTATCTGCATTAGTGTACTTTTGTAGTGTGTCTTTAAACCTAATAGTGCAATGCCTCCAATTTCACTTTCTTGGAGTAAGAGTGCTTTACCTAATGAGCTTTTTAAAAAAATGCCACATGAATTTTATGACTATTATTTCTGTAAAACATAACATTTGAAATTTGATTTTAAAAAATCACTGAATCTGATGGTGGTATTGCATTGGGTGGTGTGAACAGTCTAGAAAATATGATTTCTTCTAGCCCATTAAAACATGATGATTTTCTTTTTAAGAAAAAGAAAAAAATATAGGAAGAAGGGGAAGTTCATTCCTTGCTCTTATCTGAACTCATTATTGAAGTTCAGGAGAATTCTGAGGGAGATTTCATGAATGCTGAAGCCCCCAATGTGCATATAAGTGAGAGTTATTTCTTCTGCTCTGACGTGTGAATGCATGAGGTAAGGTAGACAACTCCAGGTCATTCTGTTCATTGTTTCTTGTGTAACATCTCTTTGCCTTAAGGTGGTGATCACCCCTGGGGTTAAATCCAAGGCTAGGTTGATTCTTGGTAAGCCTGAGTGCGTTCATTATTTTCAGACATCTTTTCTTCCCTTGACCTGCCTGCCTGCTGGTTTTACTTTGTATGTTTGCAATAAATAAATTATTATGGTCCACTTTCAGAATGAGGTGCATTGATAGCTCATTGGGAATCACAAATAAGCAGGAGACACTGAACCCATCTTCCCTGGCTGGCAGCTGGTACCTGCTTGTCCTGGTGTTCTCAGTTCCTCCTGGATTGAAAAGATAGAGGCAGTCTGCTGTACAGCCCACGTGTTAGAAAAGGAGGCAGTCTCAAGTCTCTGAGTGTATAATAGGCAAGGGTTCACATTCTGAACCTGAGAGTTTATGGGACGTACAATCTACCTAGCGTCTTGTCTCTCCCCAAAGAGCACAGACAGAAGAATCCAGGGGGCAGAGAAATGCAATTAGGAGCACACAAAAAACACTGTTTTGTGCTTCACCGTTGTGCGGACCATTTTTGCCTTTTCTCTGCTGAGGCTCTACTTTGCAGCCCCCCACCCCCGCGTTGCCAGGACTCTTATTGTGAAGTGAGGATCTTTGATTCTCATGGTTTGCACCCTTATTGTTCCTCTTCCTCCCAGACCTGCAGCTTCCTCCTCTTCTCCTTCCCTTCTGACTTCCCTCTTCCTCTGTCCCTTTCCTTCCTCCTTTTCTGTCTTTCTCTTTCCTATCAGCACCCCCCCCCCTCTATTTTTCACGTGGCATTAGGCTTGAACTCTGGGACACAGTTATTTAAACACATTCCCACTGAGCCACACCCAGATTCCCTTTGCAATTAAGAACAGGTCATGTTTTTCTTTTTTCTCACTGTGTTCTCATTCTGTTCTGCTCCACTCCCCACCCCACCTCAGCTGAGAAGAGTATTGCCGGCTTCTACTTTCCTGGATCCCATACAGGTCATCACTGTAAACCATGGTCCGAAAAGCCTCCGTAACCTGGAAATTGTGTTTAGAGTCACCCTTGGGACAGGCTGGGAACAATAGCTCTAGGGTTCTCTCTCCTGGGGGCTTTGGGACAGCTCCAGTTCTCTGCCACAGCTGGTGCTTCTGGGTCTGATGTTCCCTCACCCCAGAGCCCAGGTCATCTGAGGCTCGACTCCCAAGTTGTTGTTTTGTTTTGTTTTGTTTTTGCTGAGTTATCATTACACTTTCTCTCTCCTTTCACACTTATCTCTGCAAATAGATTCTGGAGTCATTCTTCCTGATAAGTAAAATATTCCTCAGTAGTGGGTAACTCCACTGATGCAATAAATCAGATCAGGACAAATTAATAAATCCAGGTTTAATCTGAGCAAAGCATTCCAGGGTGGTCCCAGGGGAAGAGAACAAGTCTATGGCCAGACCTTAAATACCATTTTGGCAGAGTCTTGGAGCAGTTCCAGGGGAGGAGCTGCCCTATGGTGGCCTTTGTCAGGGACAGGGTTTGGAGTGAGAGGGAGGGGGTGGTGTCTAGGTGGGGCTTCCATCTAAACACTTCCCACAACTTCTGAGATTCAGTGTACTCTGTATTTCAGAATGGACTTATCTGGTCTGGTGGAACTGGTCTGTCATTCCAGGTACTTGGGAAGCTGAGATGGGGGGTGGGGGGCGGGGAGATAGCCAAGTTCATAGCCAACTTGGTTAACGGAGTAAGACTGCCTCAGAATAAAAAGCTAAAGGGGCTGTGGATTTGGTTCAGGGGTTGAACTTGTTGGGATGCAAGAAGCCCTAAATTCAATCCCTGCTATCACAAATAAAGAAATAAAAACAAGTAGAGCTGTAGACAGTTTGGTGGGTGGAGGCTGAAAAGCCATCTTAAAGATCAAAGGAAGCTTAGAAATCAAAACCAGAGCTATAGGGGAGGCAGAACATTAGGGCAGATAGGTATTCTCTCCTTGTAGCTAAGTTTAGGATCTGGACTGATCCAATGTTATTCTTCTTATAAAAAGTGTATAAATGCACCTTACAGGACAGCCACAGAACCAGCATGGCGTGTGCGGTTTAGATCTGAGCTGGTGGGAAAGTTCACTCCCTGACTCTCCCACCAGATCTGGGGTTTTCTTTAAACCTAGAGCTGGGCCGAGTACATGCAGCGGCAGCTCCAGCCAGAGCATCATGATGCCGCAAACTGCAGGTTATTTTGAGTCCTTAAATCTGTTCCCTGGCTCCTGCAGGTGGGATCTTGCAATTACACTTCTCTCCTTCCGATAGCAGCACCCACCCCACCCTCCTGTGGCTCTCAGCGTGGAAGGAAACCGGAAGCACTGCTGGAAGCCTGACACAAGCCTTCTTCACCTAAACACACAGGTGGAGAGGGGCGGGACGCAGTGCGCCCCATTGCTCAGCTCTATTCTCTGCCGGGTGAGACATCAACAGAGTTCATTTAAATTGGGGACAGTATGTCTTCCTCCCCAAACATAGGAAGCCGTTTCCTATTTAAAGTTGCTTGTTCACAACTGACCCAGAAATCTGATGAGTGCTAAGTGATCAACAAAAGAGAAGTTTGAAAAATTATCCCCATGTGACGACAGCAGCAGGTGATGGCCACACCAGAACAGTAAGTGGCCGGCATCTCCAGGCCAGGGACAAACTGTACCATTGAAGACTGACTCATTGGACATACACAAGAGCAATGTTTAAGTAACAGACAGCAAACCTGGGGACTGTGGGTTTGTGTGGGGTGCTAGTATCCCTCATGGGAACATGGCCAGGACAGTCAGGACACCATTTCCAGGCACAGAACACTGAGCCACATACGGCTGCAGTGCCTTCATCCTGTTTGTGGTACCCTCTATACTTGGGTGATGAGTTGTTGCTCTCGGGAGGACATGGCATCCTGTATCTTGACCTCTTGGTAGTAAGTGGCTGCCGTGTGGGCACATCACTGAGAATTTGAAGGACAAGAGCAGAGACCTCACCCTACATAGAGCCTATTCCTTTCACCAGAGAGTAGCCAATGGCTGAATCTGTTCCCTAGGACACATCTTCTGAGAAAATGGCCCTTTTTGAGGGGAGGAAAGTCTGAGGCTTTCAGGAACTTCCCATAGCCAACTTGAAAGAAATGAAGTTTTCACAGGGCATGAGCCAATGAGGAAAGATCTGGGCATCTTCTCCTTGGATTGTATTTTTTTTTGTTTGTTTGTTTGTTTTTTCAATAAAGGGTTTCTTTCTCTGTGTAGCTTTGGCTTTCCTGGACCTCTGTAGATCAAGCTGGCCTTGAACTCATGGAGATCCTCCTGCCTCAGGAATGCTGGGATTAAAGGCATGCACCACCACCCAGCTTCTGGTTTTCTATTTTTGTCATTGCTTTGTTTTGGAATACATCATGAATTTTCATGTCAACCTTGCCCAGGGGCTTGCTAATCTCTGCACCACTCCAATTTTTAGTAGATATGCTACCAAAGGGAGCACACCTGGATTCTGGTTAAGAGGTGGCCTCCGAATCAAAGCTTGGATGGAGGGGAAAGAAAGTATTCTAGGAAGTTGTGACAAAATATTTAGGAAAGGAAGGCTTATTTCTTTGGCTCACAATGGGAGGGGACATAAATCATCATGGAGAAAAAGGCATGAGGTGGAGGCAGCCTAACTGTAAGGCAGCAGACACTGGCCAGGAGGCCTGGTTAGGCTATCAGACTTCAAGGCATCAGAACTCTGCTCTCCAGTAAGGCTCCAAGTCTAGAGGTCCCACATTTCCCAAATAGGTGAGGATCAAGCATTCACATGTGCGCTTATGGGGAGCTCTTCAGATTCAAACCACAACACTTAGCCAAGTATCTGGTTATTTTGTAGAAAGGAAACACAGTGGCATCTGGGAGAGCAGGAAAGTGGGAGCCTCTGGAACGTTCATAAATCCCACATGCCATATGCCATCTTTCCTAGAGGCCATGTGATAGACACCTTCCAGCACCAGATGATGGGTGTCATGGAGGAGTCCTGGCCAAACCCTCCTCATTTCTCATTTCCCTTTGACTTTGAGAAACGTTATTCTGTACCGTATTCTTGTTTACATCATGTTAAGACCCAAAGCCTCATGGGCAATGTTCTGTGGCTAGGGAGTGTGAGTAGCACCTTGTGATACCTGCATCAATCAATGAGCGAAGCCACCATTGTGAGCAATGCCTCAAGGTACCCAAAGACCCTGCACTACTTCTAAAGGTAAACTGCACAGATAAACAGGTAGGAAGGCAGGGGGAGGCCTTTGCCAAGCTTTGCCCACCTACCTGTGGAAGAAAGAGAGCCAGTCATGTGCCAGGCATGCAGTGAGGGCATCTGATGGAAGGCTCGCTTGACACCTTTGAGTCTCCAGTGAATGTTGACCCAGGGCGGTGGTCAAGGAGAAGAGGCCAACACATTTCCTCACATTCACTGTAAATGAATGCAGATCTATGTCCAGCAGCTCAGAGAACTGTGGGCCCAGAGACTTCACTCCAAGGTGAAGATTTCTGCCTCACACAGACACTCTGGAGGGGAGAGACAGGTGCCTGGTGCGTTCCTGGAAGGGAGGACAGAATGATAGGTTACAGTATCAGGCACAACACATTGTGGGCTATGTTCAAGATCATGGACCATTTCTTCCTTTGGAAACTCACAGTTCTAATCAATGAATCCCTAGAGCACACGCATCATCCATTGTAAGAGCAGTGCACACAACAGAGTAAAGGACAAGCAACTTTACCTACTGAACCATCTCATCAGCCCGGGGAGGGTTTTGGTGAGTTCTGCTTGATGTTGAGCCAGGAGGCACTTTTCCCCTGCTTCCATCCTATGTGGGGAACCAAATTACCTACATCCTTGTGTGATGACCCATGCTGCTACCTCCTGCCTGCATCAGTGTTACTTATGGTCTCTTACCACAGATCAGAAGTGAGGGTGGACTAAAATTCTCAAAGACTTGTCTCTCCTGACCCACCTCTGTCTACCAAAATCTACACCCTATCAAAACAGTGCCACTGTCTAGGGACCAAGCATTTAGATACACACACACACACACACACACACACACACACTAATGCTTTATCCCATATTCAGAGGCTCAGACAGGCTCTCACCAATGCCTGATCGAGAGCTGACAGGAGACTCTGCTGCTGAATGCTATTTCTCAGCACTGATGCCTGTTCTGAGGTCTAGCAGACTCTTACCGGTGGGCTATGTGGTTCATGGGAGCCACTGGACCTCTCTTGGCTCCCATCATGCAGAGCAGACATCTCCTACTCACAATTGGGCAGGGTGACTGTCATCTGCCCAGAAGGGAAATGTTCATAGCAAAGTTGTCCCACATAGAGAAGCCACATGCAAGCTGTGATGGACCTTGACCTCCTGGACACAGTTTACAAAGCTCTCTTGTTCTTCAGCGAGGCAGTGACAGCGTAGACACAGCCAGAGACCTCCTCATTCAGAGGTGAGGGAATGTGGGCAAAGCTACATCCAATGCTGGGAGGGCAGGACCCTTCCCTTTGGGTCCTTGAAGGCACATGGCTTTCTGGGATGTGTGCTAACTCAGGCTGTTACCCAGGCAAGAGTCCCCAGGGTGCTGAACTTTTCCTGGCCACAAGTTCTTTTCTGCAGAATCTAAAGCTAGACAGCTAAAAATCTTACTACATTTATACTTTCAAAGATAATCCCACTCCCCCTAGAGGAACACCTGACTCAGTCTTGATGTTGGGGGGAGAAAACTGGATCTGCCAGGAATGGATGCTGAACTAAGCAATATTGGGACCATGGGACCTTGGGACCGCCTGCCCATGGGGGGGATGGGAAGATGTGGAGAAGAGAGAATGACCTGATGTAGTGGGAGGGGGAAGGGACCTTGAATAAGGATATACAAGGATAGAAAATGTGACTTCTTTATTCATAATAATAAAAAAAAATGACAGGAATTCTGGAAAAAAAAGATAATTTAATATAATGAAGTTACTATTTTTTTAAAAAAAACTTTTTAAAATTTATTGTTTATTTATTTATTGTGTATATGTGTGCTTGCCTGTGCATGTGTATGCATGTGGACGTGCTCACTCATGACCTGCAGAGGCCGTAGGAAAAAGCATTCTTTACATCTTGAGACAGGGTCTCTCACCTGGAATTAGGCTGGTGGTCAGTGGTCTCCCTTTCTATACCTCCCCACCGCCAGGTTGCAGGCAGTTTATGGCTTTGTACGAGGTGCTAGGGATTTGAAACCAAGTCTGCATGCTTGTGTAGCAAACACTTACATCTCTCTAGCCCCCTTAAGAATGCATGAGACACTGGGCAGAGAGTACTACTACGTCTGTTGCTAAATTGAATACATCACCCCTGATCTGAAGATAATGCAGAGGGTACAAAGTCATCAAGAATATTTGTCTATTACTTACTATCCATGGTACCACTGAACAGCAGATATTAATTGGAGTCTGGTGGTAAGGACAATACACCCACTCAGGCAACCCAGCTGCTTCACAGCTCTGATGGACACTGTTGGGGCATGTCTGGTGGGCTGAAACGGAAGTGATATCAGCATTAAGTGTTCATGGTCCGCACGGCAGCCCTAGGCTTGTGGAAGCCATCAGAGAGCAGCCCAGGAACACCGTCAGCCAGCATGTTCGGGAGGGAATAAGATGCCATTGCTTCTCATGGTGGTTCAGCTGGGATGCCATTGCTTCTCATGGTGGTTCAGCTGGGATGCCATTGCTTCTCATGGTGGTTCAGCTGGGAAAGCTTCCCATGAACAGTCCACACATGGACTCACATGTGACTCACTCTTTTTTGCATGTGGCCAACCCATGGTCCTCCCCAAATTCCTGAATATTTTTTGTGCTATTGGGTAGGTTGGGAGAGATGGATCATGTTCTTCCAGAAGCTTCCTGTTCCCCTCACCTGACTCTAGAGCCTGCTTCTTCCTTCCTGAAGAGCCCTCCCCACACACATAAAGAACAGTTGTGAGTAAGTGAGCCCCTGCCTCTGAGAGAAGGTATAGAGATAAGACTAAGTTCAAAGAGTGTAGCCCAGGACCAGAAATAATGGAAGAGGCTGATTTCACACCATGTCCCCAAGTGCTCCCTATTTCTGAGTTCTGCAACTAGATGGTGACCTCTCCTTCTGTAGCCCCCCCCACCCCCACCCCATTGCACACTTCCGGTTGGTATGGAACAGTCTCAAGTGGCACAGGTCTCCTAACCATGACACTGCCATCATGTGGGTTCAGCCCACTCAGGCTGTTGTAACAAAGCTACAGACCAGCAGCTTATAGACAAACAGATTTGTTTGTTCGGGGCCCAGAGGCTGAAAGTTCAAGGTCATGCCTTGGCCTGCCTGGTGTCCAGGGAGGCTCTGCTTGGTTTGCAGAGAGTGTTTACTCCCTCATTTGGCCAATCATTCCTGTTGTTCCCTATCAGGGCTCCTGTGCCATCATCACAAGGGCTCCAGAGTCAGTGGTCATGAGCTAATCACTACCAAAGGAAGGTCAGGGCTCCTGGCATCATCAGCTTGAAGAGCAAGCCTTTGGCACATAAAATCTGGGGGCAATTCAAACACAAAGCTACAGCACATGTTCCTGTTGTAACAGCCAATAAACAAGTAGTTTTTAAGGCTAGTGGGCCTTCATATTCTTTCTCTTTCCCAAGAAAGAGGCTGCCCTTCAGGCCCCAGGCAGTTTGTTGCCCATCTGCCTCCCAATGCTTGTGAATTCCATGCCAAACTTGGGGCCTGGCTCCCTGCCCCCAACACTCCCTTTTTCCACCTGACCAGTCTTGTCAGTGCAGGATTTTGCTCCCTGAGGTCCAAGAAAATCATCAATGCATTCATCGCACAGGTATTTATTAGTGCTGATGGACAAGGAACAAGGAGAAAAGACTAATTATAGCCCGCCCCGCCTGCATTCGAACACTGACCCACTTCTCTCCGGTTATGAGAAGTCTGGTGTTCTTAGAATATTGGCCCAGTTGTCCTTTGACAATGCTGTGTCTGTGTCCACATTAGTTTTGTCCAAACATTCAGTTTGGGTCCTCACCCATTAACCTGACTCCTGATTCCGACTAGGGACAATTTATCCCCGGAATAAGTGACATTTGAATTTCTGCATTCCTCACCCAGCCTCCTACTGCCTCCCCAGAGCAGACCATGCACTACAGGAGGGTTCTGACTGAGGCACTGCCCTGGCACATATGGTGGCCAATCTCGTCTGCTGGAGCTTGCTGGGTTTCATGAGTGCTGTTCAACTGTATCAGGGTTGTGTATCAGTCAGAGCAGTGTGGGGGAAGGGTGAGCAGCTGGACGGTCCTTGGCTTCCTCCCTCTGCTGAAGAGAGGAGCACCTGGGTCCCCTGCTTTACTGCCTGTTTTATCTTCCTGAGGAAGGAGGGCTGGAAGTTCATAAAGCATCTTTCTCAGCTCTTAACACAGAGAAGGTGTTTAGTGCTATTAGCATCCTACATTGTTTATCCAGTATCTCTGAGTACCGCTAGAGATTCTGGAAACAAAAGGCTCAGGGCTGGGTGAGATGCCAAGTAAGCCAGGAGCAGAAAAATCAAAACCTCTGGGACAACCAAGTGCTCAGTTTAGACTTCACTCAGCGTTTCTAAAAGGCCCCCTGGCTCAAAAAAGTCACACGAATGTCAAACAAGCTTCATAAGCAAGAGCACTTGCTGGGCAGTACCCACATAGAAAGCTGGTCATGGCTCCCTGTGCTTGTAACCCCGGCCTTTGGAAATGGAGATGGGTATGTCCCTAGAGCTTGCTGGCTAGCCTCTCTAAACAAAACAGTGAGCTTTCAATTCACTGAGAGACCTGATCTTAAGGAAATAAGATGGAAGGTGACAT